>APFE030991713.1:0-10852 GCA_000404065.3 Pinus taeda | reverse complement strand
GACAAACAATTCCAGCCGAGAGATTGGGCGTTGCTGTATGATTCCAGACATAAGGATTTCAAGGGGAAGCTAAGGACAAGGTGGCTAGGACCATATGCAGTGGAAAAGTGTAATGACAATGGTTCCATCCTTATCCGGACTATTGATGAAGAAGCCATCCCCATGCTCGTCAATGGGCATTGACTAAAGATCTACAGGAAACCTCTTTCGAGGCAAGAGTTCGTCAAAACTATGGAAAAATCAGTGTTGGTCATAGAGAAGGGTTCTGCCTCTATTTTGGGCACACCCTGAGCATCATTTTATATTAAAAAAAAAAAAAAAATAAAAAATATCCTTGGGTGAAAACATTTTTGAGGCGCCCAAGGCAGATGGTAGGAGTGAAAACCTCATTGAGGCGCTCCTGCTGTCTCTTTGAAAAATAATTGAAATAAAAAGATCCTTGGGTGAAAACCTTTTCGAGGCACCCAAGGCAGATGGTAGGGGTGAAAACCTCATTGATGCACCCCTGTGGTCTCTTAAAAAAAAAAAAGAGAGAGAGAGAGAGAAAAAAGAGAAAAGAAAAGAAAAAAGAAGACAAGCTAATCTATGAAAGTGTTGTAGGTTGCAGGAACACAGTGCACAAAGGAGGCCTCTCAACTCAAGGACAAGGGTCCCTATCAAGCTACCAGGCAGCCTCACATACACTCCCTCCATGAACACTCATTTTTCCAAGGTTTGGACACAATCTGGTCATGGTTCAGCCTTCTACAGGAAGCTACAGGACTTCTACAGGAAGTTCTGTATTTCTACAGGAAACATCCTGTAGCACTTTTGGACGGGCCATAATCGATTACAGAGGAGGATTTGGAGCTTGAAGCCCATTGAGGAGGCATGCAACCACTCCTTTCTTCCATCCTCCACTCGTTTCACCTCCTTTCACCACCATTGCTCTCATCTGGTTGGAATACCTGCACATGCATACCAGAACCCTGTTTTTCAGATCAATTTTTTTCTTTTTTTTTCAAATAAAAAATAAGGCCTTCTGAGGCTCGCACACTTCACCTGTCAAAGCGACTTCGAGACTCTTCACCTGTGAACGTGACTCCATTTATTTCAGCATGCACCCCAGAAGGAGAAACGACTACAGGATGTCCTACAGGAATCCTGTAGTAGCTGATCCAGCTGGAGCACATACCATGAAGACACCAGCAGCTCGCAGAACTGGTGCATGTAACATTCGCCACCAGGGAAATAGGTCTCCAAGTCTCGTAGCCAGTAGCAGCCAATGAAGAGGAGCTCCAGCACCTGTGCACAATGCAGCAACACGCAGATCCAGCATCCCTCGTCTCGAAACCTGAAGAAACCCACGTCCACGGCCGCACAGGTAAGTGCCTAACCTTATTTCGTCAAATTACATAAGCTATACTCTGAATATGCATGACTGTGAGAATGGACGGATTGAACAAGGTTGGTTGCCATTCAACTGGCCACCACAGCCAGTCAGGCGGCCTCGTAGGATCTGAATGGGCTTGGTTATGTCGAAAAGTCGGATAATTGACACGTGGGAAGTGTCCAGTCAGGGAGAAGCGGCGGTAAATGCAGAGGGAAGAATTCGGCGGTCAGGGGCACGCTGGGGAATGATAGCAATGACGTCGACCAACGGTTTAGCGGGGACATCTCACCCCCGCGCCATGAATTCCGCAACATTTCGAAATCAGCCGGTTGAATACTTATGATGCACTGCAGTCATTTATGCTCACAACTATTTTGCAGCCGAGTACTCGTCCTCCTCCTCTGCAAGTTGTTAGCCCAAGTTCTCGGTCTGTTCAAACGTCCTGCTACCACTCAGACTAGTCCTGCGCCACCGTAACCTCCTCCAGAAGCCGGGAACGATTTCTACAGGAAGCTGAGCTACAGGAAACTCAGCATACGAAGCAGCACGAACTGTTCACGTCGAGGGTGGCAATTTTCAGTGAGGTAAGCAGAACTTAACTTTCCCATGCAAATAATTCCAAAGGTGGTGAATTCAACCTATTGAGGGGGGTAGGGAAATGTGAATGCAATTCTGTCTGTGGAATCAAAAGCCTTTTTTTATCACTTCCCGAAATTGTCTTCGTGATATGCATGCGAGATTTCCTCCACGATTGAATGAAAAAATCCTTCCTGTAGAAATTGAGACATTGTCAAAGCACCGGTAAACATTGTAAAATTTATATGACTGTGTGTATAATGGAGACATAGCTCTGTGCTCCGTGTGTAAAAAATCCCAAAGTTCTCCTTCTGTATACGTGCAGGCAAGTTCAGCACAGGGTAATTGACACAAAGATATTTTTTTACGCTCTGAGAAGGAAATATACGCAGAACTCCCTGTTTGCTTGAAAGCACGAGCAAACATAGAGTTTTACCATGCCGAGAAGGTTCATTAGAAAAGAACCTTCGGACTCCAAGAAATTACGGGAAACCCCTGAGGTGGTGGACTTATATTCCCATGCACACTGGATGTCATTCTGTGACAAGATTCAAGGTCACAATGGCGAAATTGTGGAAGAATTCCTTCGGTCCCTGAAGCCGAAGTCAAAGACATTGGTCGTTGTCAACTTCAGAGGATTGACCCTCAGACTCACCCCATTTCTCATCAGCAGAGTAACTGATCTACCAATTGGGGTACCTTGGGATAAGGAAGAGAGGAAATTGGGTCAGAAAGCTAAAAAAGAGTTCTTCTTGCCAGAGGAGCAATTCTTAGAAGACAAGGATGGAGTTCGAAGAACTAGCCTACAACCGTTCTGGAGTGAAGTCAGCCTCCAAATTATGAAGTATATTACGTGTGAGGGGCAATTTAGCATCGTGTATGGCTATCATTTTCGGTTGCTCACAGAACTCAGGCACCACATGAACCTACCCTCAGAGAAAAAATTGAGCATTCCTTACTTCCTCCTGCAGTCCATGACTAAGTGTGCCACCAAACTCAGAGAGGGGACACCAGACCAGCTAGCCCATCATGGGCTTATTAAGCTCCTCGTGGAAGATGCACTCTACACTTTCACTATCCCTCTCTCCTGGGAAATTTTTCGGAATATGTCAAAGGATGATGACATCCGAGTCTTGGCCGAGGAGCTCACTTCCTCCAGCAGCGAGGAGAAGGAGCATACTCAGGCAGAGAAGAAGGTTAAAGAATAAGAAACCCTTGGAAAAACACCGAAGAAAGAAAATAAAGGAACACAAGAAAAGGGGAAAGCTGCCAAAACAGGGGATGATAAAATTGCACCAACACCCAGGGAGAAAAGACTACAGAGCAGGGCAGAATGGACTGAGAAAGTCCAAGTCAGTAAGGGCACCCCTAAGGCAACCTCAGCCAAGTTAAAGGGAAAAGTCCCCTCAGCCAAGTAGGCTAAAACAGTGCCCTCGGCTTCTGCAGGAAAGCAACAGAGTATTTCTACAGGAAAGTTAAAAATGGCTTCTACAGGAAGCCAGAAAGAAACCGCTACAGGACTTTCTACAGGAAGTCTAAAAGAAGGACAACAGAAGGATAAGTCGGCCGAAATTCTAGCTAAGGAGGCAGCAGCTGTGCTGGCCACCCTAAGTACCTCTCCCAAGCCAAAAGAGAAACGAAAGAGGGAGACTCCTCTGTATTTTAAAGCGAGAAGGAGTGTAAGGATTAAGACTGACAGACCTCAGCCTCCATCAAAAGAGCCAATCACCATCGTGGATACCCCTACCACTCCAAAGGATAGATCCCCCTCCAAGGAATCATTACTTATGAGTGGGGGAGCCCGAAAACATCCTCATGGAGGGAAAGAATGGAGAAATTGAGCTCAGAAGCCTCTCTACATGATGCTGAGGTTATTCTACAGGAAACTTTGGCTAGGCTGAAAGAAAATGAGAAGAAGGAGGAGAGAGCAGCCAAGTCACCACAGGGGGAGGAGAAGGCCGATGTCATCATGGAACCAAACCCCCAGTCCAACCTGGGCTCTTATTATAAATTTTTGGAGGCCGACAAAATTATTCCTCAAAAGTTCACAGTGCCACTGTTTCTAGCACTAGAGGAAGAAAGAGTACGAACCCACACTTGGATGAGGATCGCTAAATCCAAGGGGGTAGCAGATATAGAGCCTCTAGAGGAAAGGCTCAAGGAAACACAAAGGGAGTTGGTAAGAGTAAGGCATGTGGAAAGCTCCCAACAAGCCAAGTTAAGAGAAGAGAATGAGCTACTCAGACAACAGCTCCAGTTGTAGGGATAGAGAAAAGGAGAGGACACAGCAACCAAGGACCCCTCAACAGAGCCTCAAGGAAAAGAAGGGATGCAAGCTGATCTTGAGGAACTTAACCGACAGCTATAGGAAAGGGAATTGCAGGTAGGTATAGAGATACAATCCATGAAACAACAGATGCAAGAAAAGGAGGCACAACTGGCCTGCATGGCCAGTTGGGAAATGGAAGCTCTGCAATGTAGGCAGCCGGCCAAATCCTATGGCCTGTACCTAAGGGATCAGTGGCTGCAGTTCCAAATCAACACATTGGGATAGAGGGGTATCTCCCACATCCAAAACCCCCCAGAAATTCATGGATTTATGTAACACCAGTTCATCGGAAGATAAGGCCAAGCTTTCAGGGTTTTACCTCCATAATTTGGCCCTTCCAAACATCACCTCGTGGGACCCCAACACAGCAGTAGGGGACATGAAGCTGATGGCAATGACCTCATGGTTAAACCATGAAGAAAGTAGATCAGCTGAGGTCAGGAATGTCATGGACCGGGAGCTACATGAACCACTGTTGATTAGAGCAAAGCCAAGGGACCCCACAGCATTGATATCCGCCTACTAGCATCTAGCAACCAACTCTCAGGCTTTATTAGAGTACATGGATTGCCAGGCCCAGGCCATAGCACACTTCGAGGATATGGAGCCATTATTAGGGGACAATTGTGTTCATGCTTGCACCCGTAGGTGGAACACATTGTCCCACAACCTCAAAATCCGAGAATATCACACTCCAACTCGGATGAGGGAGGCCTTGGCCTGGGTGCCTCTCTACAAGAAGTCTATGTAGAACCTCCAGGCCAATTGGATAGGCCTCAAGCTAAGTCCACCCTTGCTTTTGGGATTGTTAGAGGGAGGCACAAAAGAGGAGGAGCATAAGTAGTGGGAAGAGGTGGAAAGGAAGGCCGAATTCCATGATAGTGTGGAGGACACTACTTCAGAAGCCTGGGATGTGAGGGTGGCGATTAAAGCAATGAAAGACGAGGAGCTAGACTAGTTGCTCAGAGGATGAGAAACCCTTTTAGTAGGGGGTGATGATGAGCCCCAAAATTGGTAACTTGTTGGGCTCATTTGGCCTAATTATCCTTGTTTAGTCCTTGTTCAAATCCTTCATTTTCCATAGCTTATGCATTATTTTTAGTATGTTTTATGTCATTTGTACGAATAAGGGTAGTCATTTTCCTAGGGCCTAACACGTCTGTTATTTCAGGTTTTTTTGACACATGTTGGAGGAAAAAACCGAGCAAATCATGGGCTAAAAGACAGCCAAGCCTGAGGTGAGGATTCATAGGGGGGTTGTCTATGGCATTAAATAACCCTTCCTCGGGATCTTCACCCCCAACTCCGAGCTCCAAAGACTATCGAAACTGAATCTAGAAGGCAGCCAAGCAGATTTTAGAAGGGACTGTCTAACTCACAGTTTGGACAGCCGAGTTCCATAGATTGAGGAGGCTAGCTAGGTCCCTCGTGATGTATAAATTTTTAGGCCTTAGCCTTCGTCAGGGAATTTTTGGAAACCATTGCATATTTTTCACCTTAGTGCTGCTAGTTTTTCTTTGTTCTTTTGTAGCCATTTTTGGCATCACTCTTATGACTATTTTTGGATAATGAGAAGCAGTTTGATTTTATATCAAATCTGAGTTTTCCATAGGAGCCATAACTCTCAGGGTTGGGCCCAACCTGAGAGCCTAGGGCTTCCTTTCTGTATTGTTACTTTTCCTTTATGCATAACTGTTTCCCTTTATGCATTTGAACTTATTTCTGTTAGGCAGATTTCGTTATGTTGCTTGGATAGATCATTGGTTATGCATAGCATTGCTTCAGGTGTTTTGGTAGAATAATAATAGAAAACGCTTCAAAGAAAAGGGATAACCACACTCTCGGTTTCACCTCATCTTTATTGGATCAGGGGCTGGAATTGAAGAAACAGTGCTGCCCCAACAAAAACACTAGTTTGCTTGACCATGCAATCCTTAGTGTACTGTTTTCCTTTACAAAAGTTAGTTATGGGTTTAGAGCTCTGAAATGTTTCTATGCATAGTTAATGTACATGGTTTTCTTTCCAATAAAGCTATTGTTCATTCATGTTTTTGATAGGTAGACTAGATTAGCTAGGACTTTGATCATTTACAAGACTTTGTTGATTCAGTTAAAGTACACCGTGCAGGGCATCTCCACCACTCTTTCATCCACCTAAAATGTCATCTGAGCTACCTGTTCCATCTCCTAACTAGGTTCCTCGTCTCCCATCTGTCCTTTTTTCCATGTAACCCTACCTTCTTGCTCACTCATTACCTTAGCCTTCTTCAAGCCAAGTCAGCCTTCTATACCTTCTCACCACTCCATCCACCAGTCCCTAGGCCACCTTAGACTCCTATCCTACCTCCATATCCATTCATGCATCTTCCCTCACTCACCCATCCTCTAAAAATCAATTTTTAAATGTCCTGTAGAAATTTTTGAGCATCCTGTAGAAATTCCTGAACATCCTGTAAAGCCCCTGTAGACTTCCTGTAGAAGCTCACAAATGAGGTTTCTTGATAGCCAAACTTTGTGAAACTCTCTGGAAGGGTGTTAGGGACTCCTTAGACCCTCTTTGAATCTTCCCAACCTTTTCCAAGCATTTCTTCTCCTTGATCCACCCCTGCATAGTAAAGCACAGTGAAAGCATATACATGGTGAAATTGACAACTTAATCAAAAATACAAAAAGATGTTCTCTTAGGACAAAGGTAGTCTAAACACATGTATTTTACCTTCATAGAAGTAATGGCATCTCTTTCAGTAGTTTGCATTCTCATTTTTTGCATAGTAGGACTAAGCTGGTAGAATTAAGGTTTGTTGGGTTTGCGCTTTCCTTTTAGTTTCTCAATCTCTTTTTTTGCAATAGATTAGCTTTTTTTTGAGTTAGCTTCTCCATCAATTAAAAATCTTCTTCTAAGAGGTCATAGAAGTTGGCTTAAGCCCCTATGTGACTTGTGCCAGCTGACCAAGTGACAGCTGCGGCAAGAGCTAGTACTTGTGCATACATCACCGTCGCTTCCAAGTTTGTTACGAACGACCGAGTTGATAAAAGTAAAGAAGGGAGTCCGAGGAGTTGCAGCATTATTGCTGCAATACTAGAGCCCACCACACACGTAGTGCAAATTCAATCTATTGGCATCACTCTTGGTGATAAGAAAGACTATATGATATGGGTGGTAAAATGAAAAAGAACAATTTGATGGTCCAAGACATCTACTTGAAGTTGGCAAGGTCTGAGAGGATCAATGACTATAATAAGCATCTATGGGATATATGGAGATGGAATCTCGCAAACAAATTAAAATATTTTTGCTCGCTAGTAGAACATGATCGTATATTAACATGGGACAATTTACAAAAGTGTGGGTTCATTTTTCCTGGAATATGCCCTCTATGCATGGCGAGGGGAGGAGATACAGATCATTTATTAATCAAATGCTCGTATGCGAGGCTGATTTGGGATGTGGTTATGGGATAAATGAAGCTTCCTTTTGTTAGCACTTATCAACCTTTTTCCAAATGTATTTTTTCATGGTTCACTTCACACAGGAAGTATAGGCCCCTCCCATTATATAGCATATGTATTATATGGAAAAGTAGGAATGATAACCTTTTTTAGCAGAAAACTGCGATTGTTAGAGAATCCATTATCAAGACAATTGCTTTTTCAATGAGATCGGGCTGGTGATCAAGTCTAACAGAAACAAGAAATGAAAATTCATTGATATTTGGAAAGAATATGCGGTTGGATTTTTTTTACGGAGCCAACAATCGAAGGAAATGTGGATGTGGTGCACTCATAGTTACTAAGCCTACTAATTTCTTCCACTTCTGTTCGGAGGGAGGAATGGGATCAAACCACAAATCAGAGATTACACATTAGGGGGAATCCTTATCACAACAAAATGGCTAAGGTTAGACAAAATTTAGGTATATGGAGATGCAAAAGGAATCATTGACTGGGAAACCAAGCATACTAATGTCAACCCCACCATACTTGCAAATTGGATGATGAGGATCCAAAACTTGGTAAGGACTGTTAATCATATACATTTCCAACATATATACAGAGAACACAATTGGACAACGAACCTCCTATCTAAAAGAGGTATTTTGAAGGAAATACGTAAATGTTTTAACAGTGTATCATGGTAAATGCAGGCAACATCAACTACTCTTAGGAGACATTTTAACACATGCCTAATTTTGATGGAAGTTATGTATCTTTAGATAATGAAAGTGTTCATTTATGAAAATGTAATGGTTATAAGGTAAAGTTTGATGTTAAGAAATGCACTTTTTGTAGAATAGGAAAATATAAATGTATGGTCATAGGAATGATAGGAGAAGTATGAAAGGATAATATAATGAATAGAATCTGAATTATGTACTATCCTTATATTTTAATACAAACATACCATTTTTTTTTCTTTCTGAAAAGAGGAGAAGAAGAAGTAGCATTCAAAATAAATGAAACAATCAAGGAACGTATAGTAAAACACAATCGATGGAGACCCTAAAAAGTACTCGAACTATGTTATTGCCTATCCATGTTCAGTGAAAGTTCCTCCATTGTTCCTCCCATGAAGCACACCTCTGTTGTCAGCCTCCATCACCCTAAATCCCATTAGTTCTTCTCGGCCTCCATCGCTCCACTTCCTAAAGAACCCATCAACAATGTAAATACGAACTCCTAATTCTTTACCTTTTTTACTAGCACCTCATATTGAAAATTTTAAGACAAAATATTTATTGTCTTAAAATCCTCCTCCGTGTAGTAGTGTTGAATGCAACAAAAGACAAGTTGTCTCTAATCGTATCAACAAAGATCGAAGGGACATAAGATGAATTGGTGTCCAGGAAATTTTTCAAGGAAAAATTGTCGCATTTTTCAGAGTCGGCCACCCCAACAAAACGAAGAGCCCAACAAATCATTGTCTTTATATAAGATAGCATGAATGGTAAGTGAAATAGCAACCTCGGTATAGGTGCAAGACAATAGTAGCATGCAAGTAGGCAGACTTAGGGCACAATGTCAAGTCAATTTTGCAGTTGTTAGATAATATTGTCTTGAATTGATATGTTTTTGTCTTAATTGGCTATTGACTTAAATGAGTTTCGTCTTAACTGGACATTGTCTTAAATATAAAGTTTTTTTCTTGAAATAGTTTTGTCTTAAATATAAAGTTATTCTTAAAATAATTTCGTCTTAAACTATTTTTGTCTTAAAATAGTTTTGTCTCAAATTGTTTTTGTCCTAAATATAAAGATTTGTCATAAACTATTTTTTCCTTAAACATAAAGTTTTGTCTTAAAATATTTTTGCCTCAAATTGTTTTTGTCTTAAATTTAAAGTTTTGTCTAAAAATATTTTTGTCTTAAGCTCTTTTTGTATTAAAATAAAGTTTTACCTTAAAATATATTTGTCTCAAACTGTTTTTGTCTTAAAATATATTTGTCTCAAACTATTTTTGTCTTAATTTTTATATTTAAGACAATTCAATTGATATTAAATTTTAATGTAAAATAACTAAAATAAAAAGTGACCTTTTAAGACAAAATATTTCTTTTGTCTTAAAAGTGCCCTTAGTGTAGTAGTGCTTGGATTCTTTTATTGTTATTTATTACTTGGTAATAGAATTTGATTCAATATAAACTAAATAATCTTTAATATAACTTGATTTAATATAAACTAAATAATCTCTTTATTACCTTGATGGGAAGGAATAACTTAAATAATCTCTTTATTACGGTGATGGGAAGGAATAACTTAAGAGGTACAAATTCAAATTCAATTATTTTCAAGTTTTAGTTGTGGGAGTCTAAGATAAAGTTTGGTATTTTAAAATTTATTTTTTATGGTTTAGTATTTTATAATTTGTGTTTTTTAAATTAACTTTATGTATTTTTATAATAAATTCAACTTTTTAGAGTTTATGCTATATATGAATTTTAGTATATTACAATTTATGTTATATTAAAGAATTTATTTCTAAAATTGGAGATCTATTTTAACTCCGGGACTACTAAAGATTGAGAGGGATTAAATCTCTTTTTACTTTGAAAGAGTTTTCTGCTTCAAAAGATTTGTTTTCTCTATCTAATATTAAAATAGATCTAGGTTAGTTTTAAAAAATTTATTCATGAAAAAAATCCATTAATTTTTACAAAAATTTAATGTTATTTAAATTATTCATTATATATCAAAATATTTGAGCTTGATTATTTTGGGTGAATAATTTGTTTCCCAACAAAATGAATCCAAAAATCTCCTAAATATATTAAAATAAAATAATTATGTTTTAAGGTGTTCCCTCCGATGCCACATGTGTGATTATGGGTTATTAATTTTAGTCATAGATGATTAAAATGGTGTATACCATCATATTAAAATTAGATATCAATTAGTTACAATTCAATCCGATAATAGGTTACAATTCGTTCTCAATGGCCTCATCAATTGTTTGAAAAGCTTGCAGGGCATACGGGTGTTGTTTATTTACATGTGCCGTGTTGATAGAAAATAAACAAGGCTGATGTACAATGCTAAGCTACCATAGACAATATTGTTTAGTCCCCACACATTGTAAA
>APFE030991708.1:1316-30056 GCA_000404065.3 Pinus taeda | reverse complement strand
CAAGAGGCCTTGTTCATCCCCATAAGGCTATATCGTTAAGGAGGAGATCCATGTCCAACTAACCAAGGAGAGAGAGGCTTTTTCCCCATCCCCTACAAGCTTGGCAAGGCATGTGTTGCTGATCACCCAGCCAAAGGAATATTTGATGTCAGAACTTGGTTGTACTCTCTTTTGTTTATCAATAATAATAGACAACTATCATTATGGTTCCACTCTCATTGTCTTTAAAATGATGTTTGAGTTGTATCCTTTCTGACTGATACATAGTTGCATCTCTTGGATTTTATGCTTGTATTTGTGTCGTTCTTTGCATGTGCAGGTATCCGTTCATGAGGATCGTGGGGATTGTGACCAGCCGGAGTGAAAGAACGGGAGCGACGACTCTTCTACAAGTACTAGCATTGGATTCGAGGTAGGCCCTCATCATCGGTCTTTAATTTTCAATTAGGAACCTGAATGTTAGCGTTGTTTGATTGTTGCTAGACCCCATTTAGGCTAGTGGGATCACCTCTGTCCGTAGAGGGGATTTACCTCCACAATAAGGTATGAAAACAGTCGAGAGTACATCTCAAATGAATTCATAGATTTTTTCAAGAAAGAAAGCTTCAAGAAAGAAACGATTGTGCTCTATAATCTGGAACAAAAGGGAGTGGCTAAAAGAAATAACATGTCTAATATAGAAGTTGCTCGAGCCGTGCTCCATGATCGAAAGCTATCAAATTTCCTTTGGGGAGAATATACAAATACAATGGTATATGTTCAAAACAAGTTACCTCATCAAGCATTAGACAACAAAACTCCCAAAGAAGTATTCACAGGTGTCAAGCCCGATGTTAGTCACCTTTTCATATTTAGCTGCCTCGTATTATTTCATGTGCTGCGGGACAAAAGAAACAAGCTAGAATCCACGGGAAGAAAAAATATGTTTGTTTGATATTGTGAAGATTCTAAAGCATTTAGAATATATATTCTTGTTCAAAAGAAGTTTGAAATTAGCAAGGATGTAACATTTGATGAAGATGTTGCCCTTGGAAAAGCAAGGGACCTTCCTCCGCCTCCTCCTCTTGAGAAGAAGAATGATGATAGAGATAATTTAGAAGGTCCTTTCATGCTTGAATCTGAGAGACATTATTTATGATCCCATGGAGCCTATGGACCCCTTATATCCTCCTCCATGTGATCCATGTTACGAAGAAAGTTCATACACGCAACAAAATACTCAGAAGATCTGAAGTGTGTAAATATCCATTATAGGACAATTATATTATATACGAATGTAAAAGAGATATGAGATGTGCTCAATGTTACAAATGAGGGCCTTCTTATACACCTAGGCAGGTTCCCTTTCATGAACTGTTATGTCTTCTTAGACATGCTTCTTCAGTACTAATTATTATTTAATTAATTATTATTATGATATTATTCTTATTTATATTTATATTATTTTTATATAAATTATATTCATAACATTTCCTTCCTCTTTAAAAAGATTTGTCCTCAAAGCTTATTGCTGACAAGGTGCGTTATCTGTTTCTTTGTCTTGTAATCTATTCACAACTTTTAGAAACCTTCGAGTTGTCATCTTTGGTAATACAAGATGATAGGATCCTCTAAGTGATAAATAAAATTGTCAAATTGAGAAGGGATCTGACCATCCTAAATCAATCTTTTGTGGAACCTTGTGATTACTTGATAGTTGGGATAAATTGTTATCATCATATTGGATTGTCCTGATATCATTATTCTTTAGAACATAAGTCTGGTGTTTCTGTTCTGAATGATACGGATACGTAGACTGATTGAGATATCTACTCTTGTGATGCGGGTGTAGATAAGGAGTTCTTGTGATATGATTTCCCCTTAACTTATTTGTGTCGGTTTTTTGATTTACTTGAGGTATCTGATTTTATTTAGGTACAGAAGTCACTTGGTTAATCGTTGGATCTTCACTTGAAATCTCTTTCATTTGAGCTGCAACATATGAATATGTTTTTACTTCCACCAGTTTGTTATCAACTTGAGTTGTGTTATTGATGGGATTGGTATTTGTTATTTTTTCTTCAACTTGAACTGTTACGTCTTCGTAAAAATGTTCTTCAAGATCTTTGTATTTCTTTTTCGATGCCTCATTTTTTTTGTTGAAATTATGTGAGTTCTTCCTTTAATCTTTTAATTTATGTTTGTGTATCATCCTGATATTCTTCCAGAGTAAATAATTTCCAACATGTTGGAAAAATCACTTTGCGATTTTTAAAATCTGATGAATACTCAAATTCTATTTTACAAAATGGACATCTGGTACAAAACGTAGACTTGTTTACGAGACTCATCTTTTTTTCCTTCATTTTCAGATTATAATTCATTATTCTTTTTGCAACAATTGACTTCATTATGTGTTTATGGATGATTCTGTTAGTGATACTTTGATCAAGGAGTATGAGATACCCACTTCTTCTATATTTTTATTTTTATTTTTTTCCACTTAAAAATAAGACATAGGAAACTTTGAACACTCTTTTAAATAAAACTCCTTTTATAAGAACTTGGAAATATAATAATATATATTTTCTTTTTTACTTTCCCAACAATAATAATTAATAATTGTATTTAGGAGTGGCACCATTTTACTTCATGTAAAATATGTGACTCTCTCTTTTTTTTCTTTTTCTTTTCTTTTTTAATTATTAAAGTAAATATAAATATAAATCATTTAACGAATTGTGTTATTTATGTATTTTTAAAAATTAATCTCCTTTTAATGAGCCCTTTGAATTATATACAAACGTCACGACTATATCAATAGTCTTCAAATTGTGTCACAATTATTAGTCTACAGACACGACCATACAACATAGAGTGACAGGTGGTGGGACGAGGGGAAGCGACAATGGACAATGAAGGGAAGAATGATAGTGTACAACAATTGGTAGTTGTCTACATATAGCCGATGAGAGCAATGTGGTTAGTCGGAAGGACACAAGGGTGACGACTAAGCACAAGTTGACAGCGGCATTGGATATTTTGTGGCAGCAACGTTGGATGATTTGATTGACTGTGGGTAATCGTTGTACATGGTAAAGTGGGAGATGGAATATGTTGGTTATTGTAGAGGGTGGCGAAGGTAGAAAAGATGACTGGTAGTAGTGTTTGGCAGCGGAATCAGACAACAACATCTATTCTTATGTAGTTTGGAAGCCAACAGACAGATATGACAATTGTAAGTAAGTTCGTTATTTTTTAAATATATCTTTTCTTTTGATTTTATTTATTTATTTATTTTCTTATAACACTTTTTTTTTTAATCTCTCTCTTGCTCTATATATATATGTATTCTCAATATTTTTTATAATATTTTTTTCAATGATCTCTTTTCTTTTAGTTTTTTTTTAATCCTTTTTGTTTTAATGGCCAAAATCCTAAGGGAAAATGGAGAATCTCCAAGGACAATGTAAAGAAACACTTCAATTATGACTAAAATAAGGTTGACAAAATATTGATGGCCAAAGGTCGATCAGACTGGTTCTCTGTAGCGAGACAATCGCACAACTCCGATATCAATGTTATGAACAAAGTTCATACACACAACAGAATACTCAGAAGATCTGAAATATATAAATATCCATTAAAGTACAATTATATTTATATAAGAATGTAAAATAGGTATGAGATGCGTTCAATGTTACAAATGAAGGTTTGCTTATATACCTAGGTAGGTGCCCTTTCATGAACGGCCATGTCTCCTTAGACATGCCTCTTTAGTACTAATTATTATTTAATTAGTTATTATTATTCTTATTTATATTTATATTATTTTTATATAAATTATATTCATAACAATCCCCCTGCCAAGTAGAGGCCACTTTGGCTTTGTGACACATTACAGGATGCTGAGAGACTCATTCCCGCCATAAGGAATTTTAGAAAAAGCAAGAAATCTTGCAGGTACCCGGGATATGTTGTAGCAATGAGAAATATGATTCAAGCTTAGCCTCACTCATTTGAAGAAGCAGTGAAAGAACAAGTCTAGAAGGATGTTATGGCCGAAGAGTACGAATCAATTGTGAAGAATGATGTATGGGATGTTGTGCCGATATCGAAGGGAAAATTTATCATGACTTCAAAATGGCTATTCAAGATCAAACATGAAGTTGATGGGAGTATTTAGAAATATAAGGCAAGGTTCATAGAAAGAGGATTATTTCATAAAGAAGGAGAAGATTACAATGATATATTTGCTCTTGTGGCCTGATAAACCACCATGCATTCAATAGTTTCCCTTGTCGTAAGTCAAGGATGGAACCTTCATCAGATGGACGTGACAAAAACATTCCTCTATGGCATGTTACAAGAAGAATTTTACGTTGAGAAACCACATGGATTTGAAGCAAAGGACTAAAAGGCACATGTTTGTAGGTTGAAGAAGGCATTGTATAGTTTGAAGCAAGCCCCTAGAGCATGGTACGCATGCAGAGATAGTTTCTTTGTAAAGTTGGGATTCACAAGAAGTAATGTCAATCCCAACCTATACTTCAAGGTAGTCCAAGGTATGTGATTGATTTTGGTGGTATATGTTGACAATTTATTCTTGACAAGTAGTGAGCCCTTGATGATTGTGTGTAAGAGGGAGCTAGCTTCTGAATTTGAGATGAAGGACCTTGGATTCATGCACTACTTCCTATGCCTTGAGGTGTGGGAAAGGTCGATGAGATCTTCCTTTCATAAGGAAAATATGTCGTGATTTATTTTTAGATATTTGGAATGAAGAGATGCAACTCACTGCATACGCCGATGGAAATGAATTTCAAAAAGATATGTGGAGAAGTTGCAGCACCTGATTTGGAAAATCCATCCAAGTATAGACAGTTGATTAGGGCTTCGATGTTCTTAGTGGACACTCGTATGGACATATGCTATGCAGTGAACACATTGAGTCAATTCATGACTGAGCCTCTCCATGCACATTGGGTTGCTGCCAAACACATTTTGAGAATTTGCATGGGATGATCACCCTTGGTCTGAGATATTCTTCCGGAGATGTTTGATTTCATGGATATGTCGATGCTGGATAAGCCGGAAATGTTATTGATAGGAAGAGAACTTTTGGATGTTGTTTTAGGCTTGGATCTGCCAGGATGTCTTAGATGAGTAGGGAACCTAAGTCCGTAGCATCGAGTATGATCGAGGCAAACTATATTTCCACTAGCTGCGAAGTAGTTTGGTTGATAAATGTCTTTGGAGATTTATTTAAGGAGGTCCTAGACACGACAATTATATATTGCGACAACAAGAGTGGGATTTGATTAGCAGAGAATGCTATATTTCATAACAAGTCCAAGCCTAGAGATTTGACATCATTACATTCGAGACATGGTGCAAAGAGGAGCCGTTAGACTCCATCACATATCAACATATGAGCATATTACAAATATTCTCACCAAGGCTTTTTCGAAAGGGAAGTTCCTAGCCTTAAGAGAGTACCTTGGACTGATGGATGTGACCCTTCCTTATAAGGGGAATCAATGATCGAGAATTATAAGCATAGCTCATCACCCTTGGTTGAGCTCCCCAAGGAGGGAATGGAGCATTGAGGGATCCTGGGGTTGAGGGATTTTTGAACAATAGGGTATCTCCCCTATCTGTTACCCATTGGGTGGAAGACATATGCTCCCCTATCTTGGTCTAGAAAAGTATGCCCTAGTTGGCATCATACCTATAAGTCGGGCTTGTTGGGATTATCCCTCCCTGTTTTGCCAATGGGTTTAGGAAAATTTGGGGTGTGTGATCCTTACCTTTGGTAAGTCGAGTATCTCACCCAAGCTCGATTATGTTGCAGGTGTTCTAACACATGACTCTAGAGGGTCCTTGTTGGGAAGATCAGTAGGTGTTGTTGGCCACAACCCCAGATCATTTTTCGACAAAATCATGGGCACCCTTCGTTTTACATTTCAAAAATTATCTTCTTCCCATTATATTTTTTTTAATAGCAAAGAGTACTATATTGGTATTAATCTGCGCCCATTCGTGGCAAAAATAACAGGAGGTTTACATTTCATGTACATTGCCATCCATGGGCATCATTGTTTGTAGACATGCTTTCCAAGCCCAATTTCCTTTCAAAATTACAAAAAACGACTGAGATGTTACATGATTACTATGATAAACCTTACAAGAATTCCATAGTAGCAAAATGCATTTAAAATCCAACATCAAAAAATAAACATAATAAGTAGACTAGTCATTCAGGGCAGTTGTTCGGTTGAGGTAAATTCCAGTTGTTTCTTCAACAGTTTGAGAGTTCTGCATTGCCATTTGAATTTGGAGATCCTTGATTTGATTACACAAAGCATCTACCTCATATTCCAACTGTCGAATCTTTTTGTTCTTCTCAATTTTTCTCTCTTGCATTTCATACGCTTCCTCACGTTGATGTTTAAGGAACCTCTGAAGATTAGCCAAGCCCACCTGCAAATCGGAGTGCTATCTATCACAAGACCCACAAGAAGGTGGGGAGTATGCGGCCAAAGGTGGGAACTTCTCCCACTTCCTTTCTGAAAGACCTTCCATCCTACTCGAGTGTGGGCGTCAGTGACCCCAATAGCGAGAGTCTTAATCATCTAGGATAATATGATTCATCATGGGAATTAACTCTTAGGGACAATTCAAAGATATGCTTTGGGATATCTCCTAGTGACCAAATTGACCAAGAGGAACAAAGAACCTAGCAACACCCAAAATGATCATACAATCACAAAACTTTCCAGAGTGATCCCACTCACCAACAATTGTCTCTCCTTGCTCAATCAAACTGAAATTGACACCCTCACCATTAATTGTCACTCTCACCAGTAATTGACACTCTCCAGACTGTGTGAAGGGGCTACCCTACACAACCAGAATTATCCCCTGACTACCCCAACTCTGCTAAAGAGTCATTGCACCAACAACCTTCTAGAAAAATTCATACACTTTCATATTGCATAAGTTAAGACCGTTATATCACAATTTATAGAATTTTCTAAGCCGAAGCCTCATGTGGATTTGAAAGACTACAGGCTTACCTCCGGGATCCAAACACTCCACCATGATTGACCTGATTTCTGAAATGAATTTAGCCTTGAGAAAATTCTCCTTCATGCACACGAACCATCTGTTCCAAACCAGAGGGAGTAAATGTGCGTATCACTCTCAGGGATTTCACATGGTGATGGCTTGATTGTTCTTGCTACGGATCTAGATACGAGGAGAGAATTTTATATTTTTCACACTTGTCCTCTCCTCCACACCAAGTGTTTTGACCTTCTAACATTTGCAACCACGGTTCGAGTGAGAAAGAATAGATATGCTAGGATGATGCCAAATGGGAGGGTAGAGGGGGCACATATAGAGAGGAAGGATGTAATGGGGGTAGGGAGACCGGGAGGGGGGGTGAGGGAGGGGAAGTTGTGGTGGTGGGAGACGAGGGTTAGAGAGAGAGTAATGTGGAGGATGATGTGGGGGAGGGGGAGACGGGAGGTGGGAATCTTGGAAGAAAGGGCGAATTCCCGCGAGGGGAAGGGAGGGACAATAAAGATTGATAAAACCATTAAATTCATGATTTTTTACTTTTGTGTCTGTTTTTTAGTGTAGGAGGAGAAAATTATCATCAAATTTAGGAATTTCATGAAAAGGATTAGGGAATGGGAAAATAATTCTCTATTTCATTGACCTTGTTGCGCCCTTCTTTCATTTGGCAGACCATTTTGGCTTGCATATCCGCATCCTTGTTCAGGCCTCTTAGGATGTGAAATTTTTTTAGATTCCCAAAGAGAGGGAGCATGCCCAGGGTTCTCTTTGTTGAGAAATCTAGGGCATTCAATAAATGGCAATTTCTATTCTTGATAATTGCTTGTGATGCTCTTTCTTCTAAATCTTATATTCAATTCTTCATTAGCTTATTATTGTGTTCTTTCATCAAGACAATTTTACCAATATGCAATAATAACAGAGACAAGTGACACAGAATATAGGCTTCTCCAGCCAGGGCCAAAACCTCTCACCTCTTGAGAGGAAAACGAGATCAAAATTCTTCTTCTTAGATCTTCAATTGATAAGTACCAAGACCATGACACAGGCCCTTGACTCTTGTATCCTTCCAAGAACCTTGTCACCAACCTGGATACTCTACCTCTTCCTTTCTTTTGCCTTTCTCACACTACTTCCCTTGGATCCTTCTATAGAACTCAGTCTCTATCCTTCTTATTGCTTCTCTTTGAATTTCCCTAGAGAATCTCAGTCTCTAGGTCTTTCCTGGCTTCCTCTAGAGAGATTCAATCTCTAGGTCTCTACTTCAACCTTCCAGAAGGTTCCTTCTTTTGTTTTCCTAACTTCACACTTCCCAGAATATTTTGCTGCCCAGACTTCACACTGCCCCAAAAGATTATGCTGCTCAGACTTCACATTGCCCCAAAAGGCAATCTTTTCGTTGGCCCATAAGAAACCCTAATTTCGTATTACCTAGAAGAATCCTCTCTCTTTCTTCGCACTTCTCCTTCTCTTCCTTCTTTGTACTATTGCTTATCTTCCTTCTTTCACACTTATTCTAGTCTCAAGTAATTCAAGTTTATTGTCTTCAAATGGAGGACGATTTAGGCTATATATACACCTCGTTCACTACCCTTTAGGCCGACTTGACAACTAGACTTAGGCTGACTTGATCTAGCATCTTCCTCATTGTTTGTAGGCTGACTTGAAGAGGTTTGGTGACAAGTTCTTGGAGGATACTTTACATAGATAATATTGACCTTTTACAAAGTGTAACATGACTTCATTTACATGACAATGACTCTTACATTTTATGACTAGATGAAAAATAAATCCTAAAGACTCTTAATTGGACCCTTGACTCAAAAACAAAATCCCTTGCTCATGAAACCCATGAAGAAATTTAAGATAATAAATTTATTTATCTTATTTACATCTCATTGCATAAAATCATATTTACATGTCATTATGAAGACCGAACCTAGTTACACTTTTCAACACTCCCTCTTAACTAGGGAGGTATTCATAATGGTACCTTCGACTTTCTCAATATGAAGAACATCTTAAGAAGAATTTGGATTTGTAACTCATTTGTTATAGCATCATATTAAACAACATTTTTACATAGAAAGGCCTTGACTAACAACTCCATCTCTCCACAAGATTCGAGCTCAATGATGGCGAGACCAATGATTTATAGACACACTCGTCATTGTCTCTCTCGGAACATACCCCATGTCTAGTCAATTTAACATCTTAAATTGCTCTACATAAATTATCAATCCGGGTATCGTAAACTGATGAAGTGTGGTGCACCATATGTGCTTAGTTAACCTTTTTTCTTACTTCGTTGTTTTATAGTTTTTATCTTGTTTTGGTGTTTTGTTCTTATTGATCTCCTAAAGTGTCTAATGCAAATGGAAATCCTATTCTAAGGTCTTAAGAATACTTTTAAAGGTCAAGTATGGATAGATATTTCAAGACAAGGTTTATATCCCTTATGGTAACTTCCAAAATTTAGCGTTTTAAAAGATCTGAAAACGTGTTATTAATCAAATCAGTACTTGAACAAAAGTGTAAATATGCAGCTACTTAAATCAAACAAAAGATAAAATATTGATCATGAAATCACTGTCTCTGCTGTTTATCTAAATACAAAAATAAAATTTAAGCTATTGCACTCAAACAAATCAAAAACTGCAAACTAATAAAAGTAAAATCAATTTACTTCATTCATAGTCCGATAGCTCGCCAAGTAGTCTAAGCTATGGCTCTAGAGATAACGTCAATGATATGAAGAATTTGATATTTAATTGCAGAAAATAAAGCTAAAATCAAATCACATCATTCATAGTCCAATAGCTCGCCAAGTAGTCTAAGCTATGGCTTTAGGAGATAACGTCAATGATATGAGCAGTTTGATATTAATTGTAGAAAAGTAAAACTAAAATCAAATCACATCATTCATGGTCTGATAGCTCGCCAAGTAGTCTAAGCTATGGCTTTAGGAGATAACGTCAATGATATGAGCAGTTTGATATCTAAACTAACTAACAAAGCAAGTGAATAACACTGAAATCAAAGCATAACTGGAATTAAAAAAACTAAGAAAAGAAAATTTAGCAAAGAGGCAAATCTCATGTCACTATTTGATGCAAAAATATGTAAAGAAAAACTAATCTACAATCAACCGGTTGAACACACTTACATGAATTAAAATTGCATGAATGGAAAATCTAAACTATCAAACTTGAAAGCAATAAAATGACATACATGAATGAAATCAAAGCAAAATTACAGAATGAAATCTACTCTACCTTACATTTTAATTGTGCTCCATGACATCTACTTCACATCTCCTTCCATGTTGAGAACATCAAAGCTTTATTCAAATTCTTCAAAATTACAAAGTACAACAAAGCTCTCTAAAGCTTTCCAAAGCCATCTCACAAGCTAAAAAGCTTAAGAACTAACAAGCTAAGACTACAAAATGGAGAGAGATCTCCTATTTATACAAAAAGATGAGAAGCCATCTCATTAATGAGAGTCCATGAATCTCTCCCTCTACCTCTAGAGTCCTAATCAAATAGGAACTGATAAGACACATGTCTTCTTAGAGTTACAATACAATTAGGAGATGTGACACATATCCTCATGATCCCATGATTCTTTCCACTCAAATTCGAATTTGGTCTTAGAGTGCCACATAAGGGTCTTCTAGAAGCCTCCTTTTAACCTACACATGTCAACAATCTCAACCCATTTGTTAGGTATAAGCTTATGCACATTATTTCCTAATTTTTAACCACAAATTCACTTAAAAGGCTTAGAATTAATAAAGATTGGAAAAACATAAATGTGGCCCAATGATAATGAAAGTGGGATGAATGTGGTGACATAGTAGTGAAATGGAGGTGATATAATGGACATAATAGTGAAAGTGTAATGGAAATGAATGACATTTTCAAGACTCAACAACTGGTGATCAACTCAGTAGCTTAGTGCTCAATAAGACCCTTGAAAGAAGAAGAAAGTTGTTGCAAAACTTCACTTCTTGCTCATTCTACCATATCCTCAGAAATATGAATAAGGAAGTTGACATTATGGCAAATAAGGGATGTCTATTAGCACAAGGTTTTCTATCAAAGAATAATGAAGCATCATAAAAGCATCCAATTCCTTAATAGAGAAGGCTAGCAGAACATGGACAGGGTAGCCAAGGCAATGTCTCTGTCTCGCACTCCCTACGTAATATTTCTATCTCCATGAATGTTCAAACCTTGGCGAATGCAGCGTACATCCAAATCTCATTCGAACGCTGAGGACCGATGATGATCCTCGACCTAGATACAGGTAGAAAAACTTTGCTTAAAATATGATCATCACAGTCATAGCAAGACACTGACTCATCATTGCTCCAACAATATAATACGAACGACACAATTGGCTAGACATAGCTAATGTGATCACTTAAGCATTTAGCTCTTAAACAATGAGATAAATAATAGGCATAGAAATGTTTTCATAATTAGAGGCTACAATTATTGAGCTGTTGGAATCGATTATGGGCAAGCCAGGTTTGCTTTATCCTACTAAAGAAAAGCAAAAAGAAAAAAGCTAGGTTTTTAGACGCTAAGCGCAAAGCAAGGAACTCTAAGAAATCCCAAAAGAATCAAATGTGACAGCGAAATTCCAATGAAAAAGCTAGATTATGAGGATTCTAAATCGCCAGAGATCATACAGTTGAATGTAATAGTGGTTGTTTGGCTCAGGCCCAACCTTACTTCTTAATAAAATTCAATCGTTCCTATTAAAAAAAAAAAATCAAATAGGAAAGAAGATCAAAATATTCAAGTACGGTAATGGTGGATAATACATGTCAAACAAGTTCATTGACTTTTGCATAAGGAAGGCGTCAAGAAGGAAACAATTTTTCCATATACTCTCGAACAAAATGGTCTATCTTAAAGGAATAATAGGTCTATATTCGAAGCTACCCAAGCGATGCTCCATGATCAAAAGTTACCTAAGTTCCTTTGGGCTGAAACTTCACACGTTGTCGTATATGTTCAAAACAGGGTGCCTAATCAAAATTTGGAAAACAAGACCCCCAAAGAAGTGTTTACAAGTGTCAATCTGACATTGGTCATCTCTGCATATTTTGATGTCCCGTGTATTTCCATGTGCCAAAGGACAAAAGGAATAAATTGGAAGCTACAGGAAGAAAAGGTGTGTTTGTTGGATATTGTGAAAACTCTAAATCATTTATAATATATATTCCTGGTAAAAGGAATTTTGAAATTAGCAAAAATGTTACATTCGGTGATTTGGAAAAGTAAGGGAACTTCCTCCACCTCCTCCTCTTGAGAAGAATGATGATATGGATATTCTAGATGGTCCTTTCGTGCCTAAATCCAACATTGATATTGTTGATGATCCCATGGAGCCTATGGATCTGTTAGATCCTCCTCGAAGTGATCCTATTAATAGGAAGAGACCAATTTGGCTACGTGACACTCTGCAGGATGCTAAGAAATAGGTTCTCGTTCAAAGATCATTTAGAGAAAGGAAACAACCATGCAGGAACTAGTGACTTGTTGCGGTCATGAGTACTATGATTCAAGTCGAACCTTCCAAATTCGATGAAGACATAAAAGAAAAAGTACGGAAAGATGTTATGGTTGAAGAATAAGAATCAATTGTGAAGAATGGTGTATGGGATGTTGTGTCGAGACCAAAGGGGAAATATTTGGTGACTTTAGTGGCTATTCAATATCAAGCATGGAGTTGTTGGTATCATTGAAAAATACAACGCAAGGTTTGTGGCTTGAGGTTTCTCTCATAAAGAGGGAGAAAATAATGACGCCCTATGGCTTAATATACAACCATTCATTCGATAGTTTACCTTGCCGCAAGTCAAGGAAGGACCCTTCACCAGAAGGGTGTGAAGACTGCATTCCTCCATGGCATGTTATAAGAAGAAGCGTATGTTGAGAAACCATAAGGATTTGAAGTAGAGGATTGAAATACACATGTTTTCATATTGAAGAAGGCATTATACGGTTTAAACCAATGCCCTAGAGCATGATATGCCCACATAGATAGTTATTTGGTGAAGTTGGGATTCACAAGAAGCAATGTTGATCCTGTTGTTGCCTAGATTGTACAGGCACTGCAACAATGCTCAAGACAGGGATTGTCACTCTGATCCTGGTCCAATTCATTCTATTTGTCTCCCAACAATAGGCTATGGGGGATAGTCTCTATGGAATGAAGTGAAGGAAATCAAGTTGAGAACCAACTTACTTGGGAAACATGAATGAGTGGTCTAGCCACTTGGTTGAAATAAAGAAATATTATTGATTAGATTAGATTTTCTATTATGAGACCAGTGCCTTAATGGAGTCACAAATTCATGCTTCTTATAAATTGGAACCAAATGACCAGATAGACACCCGTTGCTTGAATCATTAACTAACCTATATGATATGCAAATCCCTGGACCTATGTGAGATGCATTGATCCTGGTAAATTTTATTTAAATGCCTAGTCTAAGTCTCTGCAACATCAGAGGCATTGAGTGATAGGAGCCTAACAGAAGATATCGTTAATCAGGCCCTAAGCTTCTTCCTGTTGGCCTCCTTCCCACAACCTACCTATGATAGTTTTCATGAAGAAAGTACATGTGCCTTTACTAGAAGGATAATAGAAGAAAATAGATATCAACAAAGTAATAATGCAAATCAAGTGAAAGCCCATGTGCTAATGTGATTTCTTTAACATTTGCAGTAAACACTTTCCATGAAGAAAAGGACCACATCACTTAGACATATGGTGATAAACCAACTTAGGAACAAGTTCTCGAACTTGCAAAGAGTAAGGGCTACGCATACCAAGGGAAGGATAAAGGTCAAAGTCAAAACAAGCAGGTTCCCACTGAAAGATGCAAATCTAGTTTGAACATGGATTGGGTCGCATGGATAAATAATATTAAAATGTTTGTCTGTGTAGTTGAAATTTTAAATATTTCATCTCAAAGGGCATCTTTCTTCGGGGCTTTAGGTATTCTTCAACAAAAGGATGATGGAATTAATCATTAGGACAAAGAAATTAAATTAAAGGATATCAACTTTTTTATGACTAATGAAAATCATGAACCATTATTTCTTACTTTGGACATAAATGACATATTACTTCACAACTGCATGCTATATTCTAGTGCATCTAAGAATGTTATGACCAAGAAGGTCATGGAGCAATTAAAATTAAGAATTTCTATACCATATCATAGCATTTTTAAATGGACTTTAGAAAGGTTGAAGTCCTTGGTGTCATTAAAGATTTATAGGTTTCCTTAGTATATTATCCTTACAAAATCATCACCATGGATATAGCAATAATTGATGCGCTATATGTATGGGGGATGCTTCTCTCCCAGTAGTTTGTGGTTGATTTAGGTGGATGCATTTAGATGGATTTATCTTATGCCACTATTCCGACAACTGTAGTTGGCATGTTCACGTTGTATAGAGAAGTAGAGAGAAGATACCATGTGGAAGTTCCAAAGAAGTTGTAAAATGATGAACAGGTTGTGCCATAGGAACATTTGCCTCATTTTGATCAGAGATATGTCACTTTTTCCACCACCCATCCACTTCGATAAGTAGAAATAAAAGAAGGTTTCATATTGACAAACATATGCAACCCAGTGATGAGAAATCACACTAGAGGGTCAAACTTCAGCAAGGGACATCTAAAAACAAGTTGAGTGATCTACTAGTCAGCGAATAGATGCCTGAGATTGTTCTTCACCAATGGCATTTGATGCCATGGGCATCGTTTTGTATAGTATCTCTAACCATGTTCCCTTTTTATTTCATGTCGCTAGATAGTTTATTTCATGCATTTATATTATGTTTTTTATTTTCCAGTTTATTAGATTATATTTTCTATTCCAAAGGTATTTTCTACATATGCATGATGATTTCGATGTTGAATGGATATCTATTTGACGGAATTTTGTTTCCTTGGATGCAGGATTATGGGATTCTCATGTTACTTATTGAAAGAAATGTGTCCCCGTATGGAGCTAGATGTTGCACTCAAATTGTCAAAGTTCGAAGGAAGTGAAAGTACCAACTTTTTTCAACAAGGATCATATCACATATCAACAATCCATGTGTCATGGTCATCCCATTTTGCAAGTTATATATTGTAAATGATCTTAGTAAAACCTTGAGTCTATGTAACAACCTAGCCTATAACTTGATGAAGAATTTCATCCTAGGAGGTTTTTTAACCTCACTGATTACCCGTGTTTTTCTACACAGCTACTCAGAAGAGTTTTTTCCCTCTAGCTTAAACCTCAAAGCTAGGGTGCAATTTATTGTAGAATTATTAGGTGAGTTCTAGTGTTTTTAGTTGATTCTAATGTAAAAGTGGTTTGGGAATAATTTAAGCTAATTGGCTAAATTATTTTATTACAAATCACTTGGTTTACTAGATCATATTGAGTCGCGGATGGGTTATGTGCCTTGAGGATCTAAGCCAAAAGTGTATTCCCTATTTGAGTCTTGTAAATGAAAAATATTATGTGTTAGAGGGTTGGAAAAATAATTAAATCCCCTCGTATGAGTTAATTAATTTTTATAGCAAAATAAAATTAAATCCTAAGCCATAAAATTAATTAATTAGAGTCAAATTAAATTGTTTTAGGAAAATAAATTTCCCAAATCGAAAAATTTGTGAGTCTTAAAAGAGTCAATTTTTAAAGGTCCTCCACCAAGGGAATATTGTATATTTTAAGAAAAATTGGACCCTTGGACCTTGGTGGTTAAGTCAAAGTCAAAATTTTGAGGGAATTGGCTCTAAATAATTAATTTTGAACTAATTAAAGTGGAATTAAGTGATAAATTCCAAAATTCCTCAAAAATAAAAAATCAAGGGCCAAGATTAAAAGATCTTGAAGTATTTATCAAAGGCCAAGATTATGTTGACAAGGATCAAAGAAACTAGCCATTATATTTTCTTTTGGAGGATTTATATATAAATTAGAGAGTCATTTGAGTCTCTAGTCATCTTAATATCTCGCCAGAATTGCTATTGAAGCATTTTTATAAACTATTGTTTCACTGGAAACTGTTTTTTCTACTATAATAAAATACTTTTGGGTGAAACTCGAGGCGTTCTTGTTCATTGATTTGTGGTGTGTATTGACTACAAGGCTTCCTATGTGGTGCTCTATAATTATTATTTTGAGATAGTACATAGTGTTTGTAGGTACTCAATCCTTGGTCTCCAAGTTCACAGACTGTGGGCAAGGGTTACTATGTTTGGATCCTTAGTTTTCATATGTTGGATTGTATATTTGCTAGGGCTATAGTGAACATGATTTTTTTTTAAACGTTTTAGCCATTCTTTCAAGGGAAAAATATCATAAAAAAAATATGTTTTCAAAATCTATTTTAAAACCCATGTATATTTTGTAAAATATTTTTGTAATTTTATTTTTAAATTAATTTTCTAACTTGGGTTGGGGTTTTTAGATTTATTTTGTATATATTTTGGGTTTGGGTATTGTATTTTTATTTTTTGCAGGTTGGATCAATGGATCAAGTGAAGGAAGAGCTAGATCTAGGCCCTTGAGGGTAAGACCTATCCTCTTGATAATTTTGCAAGAACTTTGATTTGATGGAAAAATTCAAATTTGGAAGAAGAAATTTTTTTATGACAAAGGTTTTCAGTTTTTGGCCTTCCAGGGACCAAATTTGCCTCCTCCAAGCCCAATGTCTCCCTTCCTTGTCCTGTGTCAACCTTACTTGGTCTTTGCATCATCTTTTCTACACTTTATGGGTAGTTCGTAGCCTTGGGAAGCTAACATCTCCCCTCCTAGGCCCAACACTAGGGCCTTAAGGCTTAATCATGGGGCCCTAGGCCACACGACTACCCTTTTCTTGCCTAAATGGATGCCCTTTAAGTAGATCGTTCTCATTTTGGCCTTAATCTACCTTCCAAAACCCCAACGTCAAGCCTTTTCGGGCTTTCTTCCTCCAACATTATACCTTTCCGGCATCCTCTTGTATTTTCTCCCCCCCAATCTATCATCTCAGCCTCCTTATCCCCCAACATTGGCTTTCCTTGGCCTAGTTTTGGATTTCCTTGCCCATTTTCAACCTAACTTAAGTTGAAACCCTAATCTAAATTTTAAACGCTAAATACTTGGGGGTTTTGTAGGTTTAAGGTCTCAAAATTCATATTTTTTCAAGCGACAACTTGATCCCAAAGTTTCAACGAATTTCAACCACATGATCTTCAAGGTCTTGGGCATAGGGTTTGAATTATAAACCCTTGTTTTGTTTTAGTTTTATTACAAAAATCAAATCATTAATAATTCAGTCCTAAAATCACATAATAAATGGTCAAAGTTGATAAATCTTGATTTTCATGAGTTTTGGCCACTTGGGTATCTCAAATTTGGCCTGGATCTAAACTTTTTTGCTTGCTGAAATTTTCTGTGTAAATTGTTGAATCAATTCTACAAAATTTCGTAAATCAAACACTTAAAGAGGACCAAAATTTCAAATTTTCAATTTCTAGCAAAATTTTACTATTTTTTAATATACTAGGGATTGTCTTAAACATTGTCGGGTTGTTGATTTGTCACTATTGCACTGTTGTAATAAACATATCAGATCGAAAATTTCTGAATCACATCCTCTAAATAACTCCAAAAAATTATTTTTTCAAGTTTGGCAAAATTTTACTATTTTTGGACATCTTGGGCATTGTCTTTAGCCTTATTAGCTCGTTGATCAGCGATTTATTTAATGTTGTTATAAATACTTCAGATCTGAAAATTTCACTGAAAACATACCTTAAAGGCCCTAATACATCTGTTTTTTTAGTTTGCTAAGTTTACTTGGTAATTGGCCATATTTTGCAGCATTGAGTAAGCACATGCATCATTGAAGTGGCATTTATTTACTGTTGTCATAAATTATTCATTGTTGCCATAAATTGCTTACTATTGTCATATTAATCACTTACTACGCATAAAAGGGATCATTAGAACATAAAGTGCCTAAGTGTCTTCATATCTTGTTACTTGTTCCTAGCATTTACATGGTTAAAGTGACTAACATTGTTGGTTTCTTAAGGGTTTTAATTTCACCTCTTTGGCATTATGAAGTATAATCTTGTTGAATTGTGATTGGCATCTTGATTGATAAGTGGATAAGTTGATTTAATTGATTAAAAACCTTGTGGAATATTGTTGAAGTTTACACTTGTTTCATTTAAGGATTGTAATTTTAATATTGTTAAGTACTCTTGTTATAAGAAGATTCTCACTAAGTACTTAAAAAACTCAAACAATCTTAACTCAAGACTAATCTCACTCTTAATATCTTGCATAAGCATACTAGATCTAGATTGCACTAATAACTTATATCCTAGCATAAGCTAGGGTGATAAAAATATATGGCAACCCTTCTCACCTAACTTGAGGGGCCTCGACAACTCTTCGGTGGTTAACACGGTGACCTTACAGTCATTTGAGACACAGTCTCTGTAGCGCCAAAGGCATCAAGTAATAGGAGCACAACCGAAGGTATCTTTAATTAGGCCCTAGCCTGTTTCTTGTTGGCCTCCTTCCCACAACCTACCTTGGAGCCCAACTTCAAAATAGTTAAGGGAAGGTTACACCTAAACTTGGCATATAACTAAAAATAATCAAGATCCATGCACCACACATAGGTCAATGGTTTTTATATCATTCGAGTTAGTCAATCATCTTAAGTAGCGGGTGTCCATCCATTCATTTGGTTCCAATTTACTATAAGAAATAATTTGTGACTCCATTAAGGCATTGCTCTCATACTTTAAAATCTAATCTAATTAATAATCTTACTTGAATTTCACCAATTGGCTAGGCCACTCATCCTGTCTCCCATAAAAGTTGGTTTTCAACTTGTTTCCCTTCACCTCATTCCATAGGGACTACCCCCCATAGCCTTTTGTTGGGAGACAGCTAGAATGGAGTGGGCAGGGATCAGAGTGACAACCCCTTCCCTGAGCATTGTCATGGTACCTATACAATCTAGGTGAAACTAGATCCCAACCTCTACTTCAAGGTAGTCCAAGGTATGTCGTTGATATTGGTTTTATATGTTGACAATCTATTCTTGATGGGTCATGAACCTATAATAATCAAGTGTAAGAGGGATCTAGCCTCTGAATTTGAGATGAAGGACCTTGGACTCATGCATTAATTTCTAGGCCTTGAGGTGTGGCAAAGTCCTAGAAATATTTTCCTTTCATAAGGAAAATATGTTGTGAAGGTATTAGAGAAATTTGGAATGATAGAATGCAAGTCCATGGCCACATTGATGGAAATGAACTTCAAGAAGTTATGTGGAGAAGTTGTAGGACCCGATTTGGTGAATCCATCAAAGTATATACAGTTGATTAGGGCTTTGATGTTCCTTGTGAACACCCATCCAAACATATGTTATGTAGTAAACATGTTTAGTCAATTCATGACCGAGTCTCTCCATACACATTGGATCACTACCAAACATATTTTTAGATATCTGCATGGGACAATCACACTTGGTCTGAGATACTTTACTGAAGATGTTTGACTTCATGGATACATTGATGTCGATTGGGCAAGAAACGTTGTTGGGAATGGGTCCCCTAGGGTCAATTTTGGGGTTAAAAGCCCAAGTTTTGGGGCTAAAGGTCCAAGTTTTGTATAAAGAATGTAAAGTCTCCACATTTTGTGGGTGCGAAGCATGAACATGTATACAGTCAAAAAGGATTTCCGCCCTTAATTTAGATAGGTTGTGTCGACTTGATGAGATTCACCCTTGGCCTGTAGACCATGGGAATGTATAAAAAGAAGTCTTAGAAGAGTCTAAGGCAGTTCATTTCTAAGGAATTTTTTGGGCAATTAGTTGATGTAATGAGTCTGTAAAAGCTAGGAGCGAAGAGTCTTAGAGTAGGAAGGAGGTTTTGCAGCTAAGTGTGTAGAGGCCTAGGGTGGAAGTCTACTGTTGAGTGCAGAACCCTACAACTGTGTGCATAGGGAAGTTAGAGTATGTACTAGAGATCTAAACCATCAATAAAGAGAATTATTTGGTAAATATCTGTGTATGAACTATTTTACTTTTGTTATGAATGTGTGTGATTATGTTATGTTGAATACTAAGTTTATGATTTAAGGTTTACTGATGCGCGTGAATCTATGTGTTTTACTCTATCATATGAATGCAAGCAATAATATCTTATTACGCGAAGATAATCATAATGTATGTTGAAGTTAACCACTACTTAAGCTAATCTGGGTCGACACAAAAGGTAAGAGTAATTACAAAGGCGCTTAAGCATTTGAATTGCCTATTTAGGGTCCATGAAGGACGATCACAAACCTTCATAAAGGTTTCGAGGCCGAATAAGAGAAGTGCATTGATAAGCCCCTAAAGGTTTATCAATCTATGTGAAGGAAGCATTAGGGTACAAAACGACATCACAACTATCTCAGGGTGCGGAAACTTGGTTCCTGCATCCCCCCATACTACTTCAGGTGAGACTTCAATCCGCGCTCCATGGATTGATGCCAAAAGGGCTAGTAGTGTAGGGATTTTCTTGGCTAATTAACATTGAACCTCGGTCAGGTCCCATCAAGCCAACAAATGGTTCCATTGTCGATGTCGGGATCTTCATAATGAGATGTGTGATGTCGCATCACTGGAATCCAACTAAGAAAGAGATCGAAGACTAGTTGGATAGAAAGATCCACGAATTCATGGCGCAAGAGAACAGGAATCCGTGATTGACGAAAGAAAAGTGGTTGGATAAATACCAGTACACATAAATACATGAGATCTTCTTATGTTCCTTCTCGGTCGAGTTGTATGAGTGGATCACGAAATTGGCAAATGGCCAAGGAAAGTGGGGGCTTGACGATCCAATAGTTTGGACCCTAGAGTTAGTGGGGATAGTAGAAGCCTCTGAAGATAAGATAACGCGCATTGTCGATCATTGGCTTGATCATATCATAGGAGGGTTCGTGACAGAGTTCGCGGTTGATACCTCGGTCATTTACAGTGAAGCAAAGCGCCACTTCTTCAAAGGGCTGCGAGGTAAGTATTTAAAATCATTAAATACATGGATGAAGATTATCTTGTGTGAAAAGTGGGTTATTCAGCTACCTTGATGTTTGGGGCTATGCGAAGTGGACGAACATTTATAAACAAGGGGAAAACAGGTCATGAATATAGCCCGCTAATTGAACCTCCTCTAAGTGATGACGAGGAAGCAACACAGGCATCTCCAGAGAGTGGTGTTTAGTTGATAAAGCAAGGTTTCCCGCGAATACACCATCCACCCACACCGCTTCCATATTCACCTCCGCCGCATACACCTCCGCCTACACCACCACCACCCCAGCCACCATTCAATATGGAAACCTCAATAAAGCTACATGTGTTGAAAGGCATGGGAAATGAAGATCTGGACTAGTTTTGGTTTGTTGCGAAGGTCGTATGGGAAGATCAGGGTATCACAGATGATCAAATGAAGAAAGCAACATTAGTTAGTGCTTTACAGGATCACGCGCTAACGTGGTACATTAAGTACTACACTAATAACCCGATGTCCGTGTTGGCATATATCCAGACTACGCTGAATAAGGAATTCAGTAGACCTAAGTCTGAAGCGCAATCAATTGTGGGATTCAAATAGATCATGATGAAGCCTGGTGAGACACCCTGGGATCTTGATCAGAGATTGAAGTGTACAATCCGCAAGGCTAACATGAATCTAACTGATGGACAACACCATGAATGGTTTGTGGCTCTGCTCCTGCCTCATCTAAGGGTTGCGCTATCACAACAGAAGATTGGGACCTAGGCAGAAGTTGTGGAAATTGCGATGAGACTACATGAGACACCAATGCAAGATGCTAATCTAGGGGTTCAGCAGATTCATGTGCAGTTACAGAATCGTTTCCTAGAAATGCAGAGTCTGATGAAAGATAGAACAACTCAGCCCAAGGTGCACAAAGAAGTCTGGTTCCTGAAGTGCAAAAGTCCGGGGCATGAAAAAGATCACTATCCAGTTTTCACAAATTATGTTCTAACAGGGGAACCAATGCCTCTGAGGTCGAAAGCTCCAGCAGGGCCAAGTAGAGGACACACGCTATGGTGTGTTATCTGTCAAGTAGCTGGAAAACATGTGACAGATAATTGCCATTTGTTGTACAAATTCGTACAGACACTGCAACAACTCTTATGCAACTTATGTCAATCAGTGGGTCATGATGAATGCAATTGTCGTAGTTACAAATTAATGATGGATAGAATGCATGCATATATGGTGCAAACAAAAACCCGACCTCCAAACCAAGGCATTGGGGGAGCACAAGGTGAGTATCAAGGGTGCGAACAAGGCTAAGGTGGAGGAGGACCTGGTAGAGGTCGATGGAAGGTCATTTGTTACAATTGTGGGGGACTAGGACATTACACACAAGACTACCCGAATCTAACTCATCTGTCATGCTGCTATTATACTTAGTTTGATTGCGCGATGAAGGATTACCCTATATTGTTAGCTAAGATATGCAAAAAGGGGGTGCAACCACAACAACCAACTTAGAACCTGCAGATGATGAGGGCTGAGCCTCGCAAGGAAGATCCTAAGGTAAATATTGTGCTGCGAAGTGGAGCGACGATTAGTGAAGATAAGGGGAAGTAGTCTGAAGAATGTGAGTGGGTCCGCAAAGGACCATAAAAAGAAATTGGGTTTGATATAGAACACGCAAGAGAAACATTTATGGAATTGAAGAAAATTTTTGTTGAGGCCTCTACCTCAGGAAGTCAAGAGAAACTAGCTAAAGAGATGGACCTGTCCATGATTACTACTTTCTTAGAAACCTGTATGAAGCTACTGCTCAAAAGGTTGTGAAGGGTCTACAGGAGCTTATCAATAGGTGCACGAGGAAGGAAAATGCTATTGATGGACTGTGTGTAGTCAGACAGATTAGCAAGCATAAGGCGAAAACAGAGTGTGAGATGAGGCTTATTGCGTAGATAGGAGAATACGATATGGATCAAGTTATTCTAGATTTGGGGTTGGACACAAATGTTCTGCTGAAGCAGACATGGGAGAGCATGGGGAGACCTATGCTACAGTGGTATCCGATTAATTTAAGGATGGCGAATCAGTAGAAAATCATCCCCATGGGAAGGTTGCAGGGAGTAACGGTTGATATTGAGGGCGTGAGCGCACTAGTGGGTTTTGAAGTAATAGAGATTATGGATGACAACAATCCCTACCTTGCGCTCCTTGGAATCGATTGGGCCGCTGACATGAATGGGGTAATCAATTTGAAGAAGCGGAAGATGATATTTGAGAATAAATCGCTTCGCGTAGTGGTGCCCTTGGACCCTGCAGAAGGATCGTGCTATACTGAACCAGTCCACAATTATGAAAGTGATGACGATTTGGACCAAATTTACAAGATAACTACACGAGATCAAGATTAGGTGAATCCGACAACATATGAGCATATTACATGGGACTGTGAAAGTTCCTACACATCAAATAAGATGAAGAATTGGAGCACTGGAAGAATCAATTGCATGAAGTATCTACGCTGCACTGTAACATGATGACCAAGTCGTTGCACTGTGTATCATCAGAGGTAAGAAATTTGCTTTACTACGATGGTTTAACTAATGTTGATAACTTTTTGGATGCATTTGATAGGGAAGTGCCAAAGAAGCATCGCTTCTAGGCCTTGGACTGGACACTACACCTGCAAGATGGGGGGGCACGCACAAGGACAATTTTGATGATTGGCGCATGTATACAAAAATGATGAGAGTGCGGTTTGATCACCCACAAGTGTGGCTAACAGAAAAATATGATGGGAGGAATGACCCGCGTGACCATTTGGCCAAATGGACTAAAGTGTATGGAACGGAGCCTCAGCCAGAGTGGGTACATCTGTTTTGTCATACCTTGGATGTTATACCGATGAATTGGTACTTGGAGACAGAGCTCCGCCATGACACAGTTACTTTGAAGATATTATACACTTCCTAACAATATGAACGACTCCAGAAGGATATACTAGCCAACAAAAGAAGGAATTGGTGGTGCGCACGGCAGACTTTTCTGTTATTACAGGGCACTTATATAAAATGGGATCAAATGAAATATTGCGATGTTATGTGCCAGAATTTGAATGAAACAACATCCTCGTTGAGGCTCATGGAGGAGCCATGGGAGGAAATTATGCAGGAAAAGCAACGACACAGAAGATTCTACGCATTGGGTTGTGGTAGCCAACATTGCATAAGGATTTAAAATTGTATTGTAGGGCATGTGGTGCATGCCAAAGGAATGGCAGACCATTGTGGAGGGATGAGTTTCCACTGAATCCGCAGATATCATTACAGCCATTCGAGAAGTGGGCGATTGACTTTGTAGGACCAATTCAGCCTCCAGGAATGAAGAAGGTGAATAGTACATCATCACCGCAACTGAGTATTTAACCAAACGGGTGGAGACGCAACATGTAAAGGACTATACAAGCACGACAACAACAAAATTCATCTTTGAGTACATGCTGACGAGGTTTGGTTGTTCAAAAATTTTAATGAGCGATCACAGTACGCATTTTCTTAATGAAATTATTAGTGCATTGACGGAGGAATTTCAGGTTTACCATCAGAAAAGTACACCATATCATCTGCAAGCCAATGGAACAGTAGAAGCATTTAATAAGATACTAGAGAGCATGTTGACAAAGGTTTTCAATGCACAAAGAAATGAATGGGATGTGCATGTACCCGCTGTGCTATGGGCTTACAGAACAAGTTGTAAGAAGTTGACTAGACAAATGCCTTTCAGGTTGGTTCATGGCATTGAAGCTATGATGCCAATGGAATACATTGTACCTAGTCTGTGCATAGTGACATTCACAGGAATGGAGGATCGCGAAGGCATGGAAGAAAGGCTCGTGCAACTTGCAAAACTGGAAGAATATAGGTTTTTGGCTAGATTCCATCAGCAAGTTCAAAAGGAGCGCGAAAACGCATGGCACGATTGGCACATGAAACTGCGCACCTTCAAGGTAAATGATTTAGTGTTATTATATGACAACAAGTATGATAAATTTCCGGGAAAATTTTGGATGCATTAGCTAGGGCCCCATGTCATCAAGCAGATTATCGATGATGGAGCAGTTCAGCTGGTGAAGTTGAATGGAGAACCATTCCCAGGGAAGGTGAATGGTAGCCGATTAAAGCCATACACTGGGGATCTGGCCAGATGACTATATGGAGGAAGCACAGTCTTAGCACTCCAAGCAGCTGAAAGGAGGGGCGGGACTATAAAATACATTGCCCAAGTTGTAGAGCTATGCGGTTGGGGTACTGCGTGGAATGGAGGGTTGTCACAGTGCCAGCAGAAGTGCAAGGGGAGCTGCGGTATTGAAGAAGAGACCACGCAGGGTAGCTGGAAAGTGACCATTATGGTCACTTTTCATGATTTTATAGTGGGAAAATGGCTAAATGGAGTGGATGGGCGGCATTTAAGTCAAAATTTAAGAGTGAGATTTTGGAAAATTTGTTGCCACTCTAGCATTTATGAACATATTTTGGGGGGGAATAGTCAGATTCAAATTCGAAATTGCCTATAAATTACAGATGGCTGACCAACGAAAAACACTTGGCATTTTGAGAATTGAGGTGTTTAGCTATCAGGCATGCATGAACCTTAACTATTTTGAGGCTTTGGTAGTGAGTTCAGTGTTTGAGAAATTGTCGAAGGAAACTCAGGAGCTTTTCACTAGCATTATGTCGACACCCATGGAGACTGCAAGTGTTGGAGAAGCGATGGCAGCAGAAGGATCTGCCCTAGAGGTAGTGAGTGTAGAGGTACCTGCAGAAGTACCCAAATCCCTGAGGTCTCCCAAGCCGAGGCCTACGCCACCTAAAGAGGGTCCCAAGACGAAGAAGGATAAACAAAAAACAACATACCCAATGCGTGAGTTGTTAAGGAAGCACCAGAAGAAAGAAAATCATAATGCACAGGAGAAGGGCAGGGTAGTAGACATGGAACCTAACTAGGACATAGAAGATGTCGGTGTGGGCATGGAAGACATTGACATGGGGGCAGAAGACATTGACGTCGAGGGGGTTAGACCCTATCTCCAAGTTGCCACTATATGTCCCTCCACGCTGAGGCAAGGTCAAGGTACCAAAGGACATCAATGAGAACAAAATCACACTTTTCACCCCGTTTCTGCCAAACAAAATCACATTCGAAGGACCGCACTTGGCGCGCATCCCCCTTTTGAAGCTGGAGGATTGGGATTTGGCAGATACAGAGCGCTTTCCCCACTTGGTGACTGATACATTCATGCACTGCGTCTTATATAAAGACTCTAGTGTGACCGCACTAGAGCCAAGACAGTGGATAAAAGGGGTGGAGAAGGCAGGATTGTTGAACCTGCTATGAGTGCAACAATACAACCGCGCACCCATAACTTTGATAGTGATCAAGCAGTTGTTATGCTTGGTGCATGATGGGTGCCTATGGTTAGGAGATCCAATACCAATCACTGACGTGCTAATTCACAAGGCCACTTTGCTCCCGCATTTAGGATTGAATCCGGCCATGGCATTTGGCTAAAAGACTGGTGAATGCGACCTTGCTGAATGAATGAAGGACAAGTTCAAGCTTGCCAAGAAGCTGCGCGACTACTACATCTACAGCATAACCAACCCCACGGTTAAATTAGCTACCCAGTTCTTGGCAGGGAAAATCACGAGGAAGTGTCACACAGATGAAGTGTCAGCACTGGTGGTATCTTTAGCGGCCCAGTGCACGGAGGGCATACAATTTAACTGGGCATGCTACCTCTACAATGAGTTCCTCGAGAACTGCAAAGAAGCACAAGACCAAAGCAAGACCTTCCACTATGAATAGCTACTAATGTCAATTGTACTGGTTGCGTGGGACTTACCAGAGGACAGTCAGTTTCCTAAATTGCACAGGAGCTACCGGAAGCAGTGAAGTTCGCTTCTCTCTAGGCCATGAAGGACCCCCAAAGGGTTAAGGACAACAAGATATTATGGATTCTCATGGAATCAAGCATTCTCACCGCAATCAACCACAAGCCGTGGCTCTCACCAACTATCTTTGAGTAGTTTTTTTAGTATGTGGAGTTCAAGGCAAACTTCCACTACGTTTCCATCCAAGTGCAGAAGGACCCCACACAAAAATGGTATTATCTTCCATACCTGGTAGTGGATGATGCAATCACCGTGGTTCTAGAGAGTTGGCCCACAGAGTGGCACACAACCTCAGACTTATCAGCTGGATCTAGTAAGTCTATCATGATGCAGAAGAAGGAAGAGGCTAGATTAAAGATGGAATAGTTGGCCAAAAGACGAAGGAAGGAAACTGAGGACAAAGCCAAAGTAGAGTGTGCGACCAAAAAGTAGGCATAACAGGAGGAGGAAGAAGCAGAGCGCGACTCAGCTAGGCATCAGAAGTCACCTTCTCCACAGACAGATGAGGAGGAGGAGCGCCTAGAGTAGGGAGGAGCAGACCCAAAGACTACCCCATTCCGGGTTAAGCGCACAAGGGAGTAGGAGAAAGTAGGGCCATGGAAGAAGTCCAAGGCTAGCAAATCATCCCTTGACCCAATCACCTTGACAGAGATTGATTTGAATGATATCGGTGATATAGTGAGGGACACGACCACAGAACTACTGCAGCAGTTCGAGTAGCAGTAGAAACAAGCCTTGGTTTCCATTCAAACGAGTCTACACGAGCTGCAGATTCAGGCTACTCAAGTGTAGACCACTATAGGGTGGGGCAGTGCGGCAACGGGCAGTTTGGCGCCTGGAACCTCAGATGTAACAAAGATGGTCTGTTCAATGGATCCCTGGGATGTCGTGTTGCCGGATGGCACATTGACCACATAAATAGAGGCTGACAGGGCTACTATCAGCAACATCAAGAATGTCAGGTTAAATTTGGCCACGCTTCGAAGTAAAGCCCTTCACACCGTATTAGATGGTGTGATCACGGAAATAAGGGCTCGCGAACAACATGCCTTGAACGTTATCAGTGAGCAGAAGGTGAACAATGCACATATGTTCGTCAAAAAATTGTCTGCGATTGATATTCTTAAGAAGATCACAAAAAAGAATGAGTGCACAACAACTGTGGTGGCTGAGGCATGCCAGATTGTTCCAAAGTTGAACATCTTAGAAGATGCGGCAATCGATGCAAGAATCCGAAAGCTTGTTGCAGGTGTGCATGAGGCACGAACGGAGCTGGCTAAGGTTCAGTTTGAATCGAACCTTAAGATCACAGAACTTGAGTTGGGGGCCCAGCCTTCGACTCCACTAGAAGTTAGAGAGCAGCGCGAGACCACTGTCAAAGATGTTGTTGCAGCTGCCAATACCGCAATGAAGGATTGTGCTAGGCCCCTATACTACTAGTGTAACCCCTTATTGCTATTATTAAAACCCACTTATTATATTGATGTACCCATGTAGTGCCCATATTGTTGCTATTGTGCCCCATAAAAGCCCACTATTGTTATTATTGTGCCCTTACATTATTATTGTTATGTCGGCTCTGATTATGTTATGACCCCTTAGACTCCTATATATAGAAAGGAGGTCTTTTCAT
>APFE030991700.1:1002-23047 GCA_000404065.3 Pinus taeda | reverse complement strand
GAGAATACAACCAGCGTCCTGACGTCAAGTCCTCCTTTGGTTGGGTGCTCAGCTACACAAGTCTTGCAAAAGCTTGAGGGGGTGAGGGACAAGCTCTCTCTCTCTTTAGTGACAAAGTCTCCTTACTTAGGTAAAGCCTTATGGATACAAAGAAAGCTTCTTGCAACTCCAATCTTTTGATATCTTCCTTTCAGCACAAGTATTTCCACTAGAGTCAGAACTAGCTTGCTCAAGCCATGGAGACAAGATTTTATAGAGGAAAAGGAACAGATAAGGTCAATCACAACAATAATGGATTTGGCTTCATCACTTGGAAACTTCTATGGAATGGTGGCAAACTACCTCCCATTCAAGGAGATTCGAAGCCAAACCATCCTCCCTTAACTTGGAGTCAGTTGGTGAATGAGTTGGATAGAACCTTCGGAGGTTTGATTAGTTAAAAACTTTGCCCAAAATGGTTGGCGCGATTGCAACTCTAGGACAGAGCGCTAATGGCGCGCCCTTTCAATAGGATTTTCCCCATTGGTGCGGGCATAACACAGGGGACCAATGCTAATGTAAAAAAAGTTGTTTTTAAGGGCAAAGAGTAGGAGATGTCTTAAGGGCATATGAAGCTCATGTTTAGAGGTGAATAATGCAAGTGGTTTCAAGTCTTGTCACTTCTCACAATTCCTGGAATGAGTCCTCCGAGATGCAGGAGAGGGGTAACAGGGATGGTGACAAACGGTGACAAATTACTGTGTAACAGATGCCCCCTAAAGCATGAGGCCCGAGAGAGAGAGGGGTGAAATGCTTTACAAGAACATGTGTGACTAAAAACACTACCGCCGGAGAACCTGCGAAAAGAAGTACAACGGATATCTCAAGTACATGATATATATGTGGTATGGGCACAGCCATCCGTAACAGAGTATAAAAACTGGATCCCAAGCATGGACGCAACCATCCGATGAGGATCTATGAATGGACTCAGGTATGGTCATAGCCATCCAATGAACGAGTCATGTAATGATTACAATAATCCACAAAATGCAACCCAGATCTCAATATGCACAATCTGGGGTCTTGCACTCCAACTCGACCCGATCATAGTACAAGTTCAAGCTTGTGAATATAGGAGTCAAATTCGAACATGCATGAACATCGTCTGATTACCAGTCAGTGATGAAAACTGTTAACAGACACGAGAGGTGCCACCAATAATGATGATGGTCCTCAAGGTACTATAGGTACAATCCACGACGTGCGAATCAATGAGCCGGTGTCGAACACCCATAGAAACATCCGATCGGAGGCCAATGATGAAAACCTCTCGTCGAACATGAAGAATCTACCATTGAGGCATGCAAGCTCCAAGGTACCTGAAGGGAGTCTCTAGGTCACCTTCCTGGATAATGTGCTGAAGTCGACAAGAAGTGATCTTGATCGAAGGTGGGCCATAATGTTTCCCACATCATCGACACGAGACGGGGAGAGACAATATGTTTTGTGTGAGATATCGGAGGGAGGTTGAGTATTCTTGCAGAGGTCAACTTCTCTTGAACATATCGGCGACACAATGACGGATTTGGCAGTATTTGAAGTCAAATGATCAAGGGTCATGATGACGAGACGATGAGTAGATGAATGGTCAAATAGGATAACCCAAACCCATGAAGGCAAATGTGAAGCGAGATGAGATGTTCCCACCCAGACACGAATGCAGAAAGTGCCATGTTCAAGAGCGACATACTGCCAATGACGACAATTATGATTCCTTTATTCCCCCACCATTTCTGGCGAGTACCCCGGTTATTTTTGGATGGCAAGCTTGACGGGGATAGCATATGCTTGAGAGGCGTCATTTCAACGGAATCCAATGTCATTAAGTTTTAACGAGTCTGACAAAGGAAGAACTCGGCATCTTTTCATGTTTAGAGAGTTTGAAAAGATAGCGAAAAGAAGACTCCAGGGGTGCCCTTTTTCGTAAAGTTGTGTCTCTCGAGCCCGAAAAAGTATAAAACGATGCTCGAAAAGAACGCCCGACATTACGACCGAGGAGTACTTCGTAAGTAGTGACATCGATCCGAAAAAAAAAAAAGTGACTGATATCACGTCGTTTGTTCCCATTAACGAACCTGAAACGACAAAGGCTCGGCATCTTCATTCTTTAACGGTTGGAAAAAGGATTAAAAAATGACCGCCCTCTTATTTCGTTAACGAGTCAAGAGGAATAACCGCCAATCTTTTCACGTTTAGCGAGTCAGAAAAGAGCTAAAAGATGACTCCATAGTGACTTTTTCGTGTATTTACCGAGTCCGAAAAAGTATAAAATACAACTCGTTTCACCATCGAAGTTGCGTAAAAGACCTATCGCTGCACAAGAAGTAAACGTAAAACCCATTTTCGACCAAAAATACATTAAAAATATTCAAAAATAACCTTTCTAAACCCAAAAAATGAGTTAAAAAGCTTATAAATAGGGTGAAAATGTAAAAAATAGAATTACTTTTACTATTTACCTCTTGAAGAGTGAAAAGGGTCCATTTGGGAGACAAACTTCAAGCGCGAACATGACCAATCCGTGTAACCATTCGCGACCTCGTCAGCTCCAGGTAAGAGGCACTTCCCTTAGCTCCATTTTTATACTATTTTTTATTCATTTGGTTCCTGATTGAGCCCCAGCAAGGGGGAATTTCAAAATTAGGGCTTCGCCCCATTGGCGCGGGTATCCGGCGCGGACCCGCGCTAATGGGGTGAATTACCCAAGGGAGCCGCACCATTAGCGCAACTGTTTTAAAAACAGTCGCGCTAACCACGCAACCTAAATTTTCTCATAGTTTTACCCGTTCAATTTGAAATTTCCCTGGATTATACATTGTCTAACATCCTAATGAACGTAAATTTGTCCTTGTGGGTGCAGGGAACAGGTCAAAATGGTAGTAGAATGGAAAGAAAGAGAATATGACATTGTGGATGCCTCAGCAATTGAGGATGATGAGTGCATGAACGCCCTAAGGGATTGCGGCCTTAAGAAATTCTTCCTCACATCACACATGCAGGTTTAGTCGGATATTATAGTGTCAACAGCAAAGAAAAATCTCGCGAAGATGTGATGGGTGGTCCGCATGCTTAGCTGAATGAGCGGGGAGGTCATCCATATAAGGCTGTACGATGTGCCGGATATCGTGGAAGGCATAAGACATCACACGCTGGAAGGTTGCACCGGCATTCTTAAGACCGAAGGGGAGCTTTTTGTAAGCAAAAGTGCCCCACGGACAGATAAAGGCCATCTTGTGTTGATCAGCAGGGGCGATATTAATCTGGTTGTAACCAGAGAAGTCGTCCATAAATGAATATATTTCGTTGCCCGCACACTCGTCAATGAGTTGGTCAATGAACGGTGTGGGGTAGTTGTCTTTTGGGCAAGCTCGATTAATGTCGCGATAATCGACACAGACGCGAATGGTACCCTGTTTTTTATCTACAGGGACAATATTTGAGACCCAATCTGTCAGTGGGATAGGATAAATGAATCCATCTTTAAGAAGTTTTTCAACTTCTTCTTTGATAGTTGCCACCTTACGGGGGTGCACAGGACGCAAACGCTGACGAACAGGTTTTGCCACGGTATACATAGGTATCTCGTGCACTACAATGGATGTATCAATACCGGGCATTTCTTCGTAGGACCATGCAAAAACATCACAAAATTCGCGGAAAAGTGCGATGTACATCTGAATCTCCTCAGGAGTGCAAGTGACTCTTATCTAAATGTTCACGACAATCCTTGGCTTAATAGAGATGTCAATGGGTTGCGTTTGCATGATGTTCCCTAAATTCCCTTCAGACAATGTATGATAAATCTGGATGGGCATCTGAAGAGGCTGAAAAGGGAGACATGGAGCAAACCGCTCGAGACAAAGCAGTGTTTCCCGGAGGGTAGGGAGAAAGGAGGAACGGTGGTGAAGAGGGGACCACGGACATTCTTCCAGAGACATAGTCTCTATAATGGCCTTGTCAGAAGGAAATATTTCCTTTAATGGATCCGAGGAGGTGTATTCTCCAAACCAGGGGGGAAAATCATCTGAGTCAAGAGCCCCACCTGAAGCAGTGGGTTGAGCATGAGGGGCCGATGCAGCAATAATTTCGATTTAGTTGAGTTCGGCTGGACTCAACGGTATCTCCTCACCCCACGATTCTATCTGGTCGACGGGGGGCAGGGCCCAAGGATCAAAATGAACCGAGATCATGGAGATAGAGGCGAGGTTGGGAGGTGGGAGGGAGAAAACACCCATAAGGGCAGGTTCTTTGAAGAGCCCAGCTCCCACACTCTCAAAAGGAACGGAGGTATGTTCAATGAACGGTACATTTCCCTCAGAAGAGGAAGCGAAGAAGGAAAGCTGGTCCACTGTGACAATTTTCCCTTGATGAGGGAAACGAATCACACGGAAGAGGGATGAAGCCACGTCACGCATGGCATATGTCCAACTCCGGCCCAGAAGGAGGTTATATGTGAGATTCGCGTCAACTACCTCAACTTCTACTTCCACAGTTTTCCCTTCTAAGGTGATTGGTAATCGTTGAAGAATACCATAAGGACAGGATTCTCTCCCATCGAAAGCTTCCAAGGTCGTCAGAGACTGGCTCAGAGTCGGGGACCCGATCGCTTTCCAACAAGCAATAGACATAATGCAAGTTGATGCGCCTTCATCAATAATTGTACGATGGATCGTTTTGGAATTGATGATGACTTGAATGAGAAAAGCGATCTGATGAGGCAGTCGAGGAACATGGCTCTCGAGGTCGAAGGTAATCAGATCCGAATCCGCCGGGTCGATGCCATCGATGGCCGATAGCAGGGACTTCCTCTGGGGGGGGCAGCTCTGGAGAACCTCTAAGGCGGACATAACCGACGAAACCTGCGCTAAGTCCTCTACGATGCTATAGTGCCGGGCAGCACGAGCATTCGGATTGTAAGAAGATCTTCTGAGTACCCCTTTAGGAGGAGGTCAGACTGTTGTCTCAGTACTCAGTCTCTCGATATGGAGGGGACCAAAGCTGGACAAAGGAGCACTTGAGGGAACCTCGGGCTCCTTCCTTACATCAACGGGAATAGATCCAGCCATGAAGACTTGGGAACCGAAGGGAGAAGAAGATGGATCAGCCACCATTTGAGTTTGCTGAGAGGAAAAGGCTCTTTAAGAACCGCAGGAACCCCAGGAGCACCCTTTAACAAACGACTAACTTCGGACCACCTGGGGCAGTCCTTAGTGTAGTGATCCTCTTCACAAATGAGGCAAGGATACTTGGGTTTGCGCTTAGCTCCTTCCTCAGCTGGAGGTTTGGAGGATACCTGTTTAGGTTGCTCGGATTTATTTTTCCCTTTCCCCTTTTCCTTTTTCTTTCCTTTCAATGTCTTGCCCACCGTGGTGGACTGGACGGCATTGACCTCGGAACTACTACCAGAATTTGAACCACCCTGAGAAGTGTTTTTGTTAGAGGCACTTGACTTTTGCTTCCTAGGGTTCGAAGACGATTTTTTAGAGGCCGGGTTCACAGAGCCAATGAATCCATCGACAGATGGCTTCGGCGGAGCCTTGGATGTATCAGGCCTTGGGGCGTTCGGAAAATACTCATACAAGGTACCAGACTGAGAGTAAACTAAGTCCAGGTACTGAGCATGCACGATTTCTTACTCTTCAGTCACATAGGCTCCCATAGCAATGTCCCGTGCAATCTTAGGGACAAAGGAAGTCGTGAACCAGTCGGTAAGGAGTTGATCAGGAATTCAAAACTTGATCAACCTGCGACGCCTTCTCCATTCATGTATATGATTAGAGATATGCGTAGCTGTATCCTGCTTAAGAGACGTAAGGAGGTGAGTCCCTGTCTCGTACCGAATGGGTAACTGAAAGTGAGTAAGGAATGCCATGGCCAACAAATTGAAATCTTGAAATGACGCGCGGGTCAATTCAATATACCATTTAGCGGCAGAACCAGTGAGAGTCCTCTGAAAGAGGCGAAGTCAAATCGAGTCATCGAGCCATGAATTAGATGAACACCATAAGTGATACGTCATTACATGAGCTTGAGGGTCCTCTCCGGCTTTTCTGTCAAATTTGGGACAATCACTAGGTATCTTAGTTGGAACTGGTGGCCATTGTGGATTATGTAAAATGGGATCATTTGTTAACTTCGACACATCGGGCAGTTCCAACGTCGCTAGAAATGGTAGCTGCGGGTTAAAGGACATTTGCCCCGGATATGAGGTAGAGCCAGAATTCCATCCAGTTCCTGTTTGCCCCCACTGGTTTTGTCCCGATGGACCAAGTCCAAAAGGGCCTTGTCCAGAAGGATTTTGTCCATAAGGGTTATTTCCAAAACTGGGTGGTTGATACTGGTTCTGCCCCCTAGCGCCCCATTAGTTACCATAGTAGCTAGCAGGTTGTTGATAATTTTGATAAGGTTTGCCCTGTGGCTGTTGGTAATTTTGATACGGGGTATATTGATTTTGCCCCTGGGGTTGTTGGTATCCATACTGAGCCTGGGAACCAGGCGGCATTTGATGAGCAGATTGGGATTGATACCCACCTGAATAAGGGGGTTGGGATTGGTACCCACCCAAATAAGGAGGTTGGGATTGATACCCACCTGAATAAGGAGGCTGGAATTGATACCCACCTGAATAAGGAGGCTGGAATTGATACCCACGTGAACAAGGAGGCTGGGATTGATACCCACCTGAATAAGGAGGCTGGGATTGATACCCACCTGAATAAGGAGGCCGGGATTGGTACTCGCCTAAATGCTGGGCCATCTGGCCGGAAGGTTGTCCTAGTCAGATCTGAGATGACCCCGTTCGCCCAGAAGGTCGAGCTCGCTGAGCGAGGGGCTGCCCTTGCGCAACCGAAGATTGGCCTTGTAGACCAGATAGCTGCTAACCGGTACGCTGGCCTTGCTGTGCGTAAGGCTGGCCCCCTTGCCCAGAAGGGTAGCCTTGTTGGTTTCCGGGTTGACCTTGCTGACCGTAAGGTTGTCTCGTGTTCCCATGGGGTTGCCCCGAAGGGTAGCCCTGCTGGGGCCCAGGTTGTCCTTGCTGAGCATAGGGTTGTCCCGAGTTTCCAGAAGGTTTCCCAAGCTACATGAAAGACGAACCACTAGAGGCTAAAGGTTGTCCCTGATAGTGTTGTCCTTGTGGGCCTCCTTGTTGACCTGGGTAATTCTGGCCATAATACTGCTGCCCATGATTGGGCTGGGAGTAAGATGGTTGACCCTGGTAGGGTGGTCCTTGAGATGGTTGTCCTTGACCTTGATGGTACTGGCCACCGCCATATCCGGCAGTACCCCAAGCCACGTTCAACGGAACTGAAGCCTCAACATATGGCTCTTCCGGCAAGGAGGTATACAAATAATGATTGACAGGATCATAATAGGGGCCTTGCCCACCTGGGTTCTGGACATGGTGCAAGTACTGGGAATATGCCTCCTCTGCCAACATAGCATCAGAAGGAGGAGGGGCACCACTTGCGGGGTGGACAACTCTAGCAGTATGTGTCGATTTACCACTTTGTACTGGACCTCGAGATGGGCCTGCAGCAGAAGTGACAGCGGAAGATGCTATGACGGCACTAACAACTGGAGTTGATGACGCAACACAGACGGTCGGATTGGTTGGGACTGCTGTAACAGCAGTATGGTGAACTTCGGAAACAAACGGTCTTGTGGTAGGGACGATGTTTTGATCCCACATAGAAGAGGAAGCCACAGAGTTCATAGCATCCCTCAGAGATCTATAGCGTGCCGGCACCATGATACCGAGAGGTGTAACGGTGTAGGGCGTAGAGATGACTGGAGATGTAGCCGAAATGGGAGTATCAATACTCGACATATCGGGCGTCCCACTCGACACAGGAGATGTATCCTCCATATCGGAAGAAGCCATCGGAGATGCAACACTAACAGGAGTAGTGGGAAAATCCTCTTCAGAAGGTTCCCAAATAGGGTTCCAAAACAAGTCGTAAAGCTCGTCCTCTGGAGCTCGAGAGTTCAATGGTTGGACACTTGGAACGATAGGAAGAGCGTCACAAACCGGTGTCTCAAGGGCAACAGAAGATGGAGACCCTTGGTCACTTGGGACAGGAGATGGGATTGATGGATCCGCCAGGATGATCAAACAAAGACCCTAAGGAAACTAACAATAAGAGACCCTACTCAAACTACGCAAACAAGATCTACCAAGGTGAATGTTATCGTGGCCGAATAAACTTTTATGACATTAGGACACAACTTGACCTTTTCATGTTTTAAGAGTCGAGAAAAGGACAAAAGATGACTCTAGTCGCCTTCGAATGTTTAAAGAGCCCGAAGTGACAAATGCTCAATAGAGCCTTTTCTTTTACAGAGTCGAAAAGGATCAAAAAGTGACTGCTCTGGAGAAACTAGGCAAGGGGTTTACCAGACAATCTGTAAAACTGCTTATACACCTTGGCAATCATATGAAAACCAAGGACTTTCTGTACTGCAGTCAATCTTCCCGAATGTTTTGTTCGGTGTGTTACGGCTTGTAAGGCGGCAGACATGGCTTCCTATAGATCAAGGATGAAAACCTAGTGGAGTCTCCCCATATATACGCGACGGTACGTGGGAGCCCAAGTCTATACTAGACCACAATCGAACCACACTAGGAGGAATCACCCAACCTTAATGTGAGAACAAAAGTGACTAGGTTTAACGACGCCGGAGCACGTCTCTAGCCTAGACCTCTAGAATGTTTGCATTATGTCCCAATGCGTTTTTAAGTTGATTCGGTTTATTTTATAGTTGATCTTTAGTTAAGTTTCAATTTCAGGTCCTACCATATGTGATCTTCTACAATTTCCTAGATGCAAGCTATATGCCAAAGAATACCATTTCGTTCGATGAATACTAACTATGAGAAGGTTAAGAATTTCAATCAAACAAAATGAACACAATCAATCAAACACCCTAATGCAGCTAATGGAGAACAAACAAAACTTTTCTTTCAACAATACAAATCAAAAAGTCCTATTCCATTCACTATTAAACGCAAAAGAGATTATTTGATTTTTTTTTTTTTTAAAGCACGATGCACCATAATGGATTTTGAAAGATAATAACATTGAGCAAAGAGGCAAATTCACTCAATGAAGACACAATGAAATCCCAAGACACTAAAATAGTTTTCCAAATTGAAAGGAAAACAAAGGCTTTGTACGAGCTATGTGATCTAAGCTCAAACAAGGCTAGAATGAAATCCAAGCAAGCGAGAGAGAGTCACTCGGAAATCAATAAAAAACACTTCAACAATCACTGAACAGGTGCGAAAAGCAATTACAAGGTTAACTAGACAATCAAAGAACCAAAAACTCCCACGGGAGGCTCGACACACACATGGCCACTAGATGCCCTAGGGTTGAGGTGTGAAATCGATGGAAAGAGGCAAACACCCGAAGGACAAAGGTTGAGAACCAGTCAAACAGGGCTCAAACACACTCCAGCAACTGAAAAAGAGGTGGAAAAATGCAAATCCAAGCTCAGAAAGTAGGCAAACAAGTGGACTTAAAAAACTAAAAGGCCTGGCGCGGCTGTCAGGCTGCAACTCACGCTAAACAGGGATTGGCGCGGGTTGTCAATTAGCAACAAAAGCCACTAGCGCGACTGTGAAGGGAAAAACCGCGCTAACAAATTTTTCCAATTTCAAAAGAAAAATACGCAGTCCAGGGCTTGGGTCACAACCTCTAAGCAAGTCAGGAAGCAAGGGGCAGCAAGAAATTCAATTCCAAAAGCTTATCTAAGCAAGCAAACAAAAGAAAACCAAAGAGGCAAGACAAACTCCAAATTGTTCAGTTCGTAAACCAAACCGGAGATCGACTGAAGTGGATTTGATCTACTTCACTACTGCAAGGCAATAGTGTTTCGAAGGCTATCTGGCCATGTTTCAGACTCCATCTAATTTTACAAATTAAACAACAAGCTAAACTCCCTAGTGGAGTCGCCAAATTGTTGGAGAGGTAAATCCCCTCTACGGATAGAGGCGATCCCTACTAGCCCAGAACGGGTCTAGCAACAATCAAACAATGCTATCACGCAAGTTCCTAATTTCAAATAAAAGGTAGGTGCTGAAAACCTACTTGAGATCCAACGCTCCCGTTTGTAGAAGAGATGTCGCCCACGTTCCTTTGCCTTGGCCGGTCACAATCCTCCACTATCCACGTGAATGGACACCTGCACACAAAGAGAAAAACACAAACACAAGCGTGAAATCTAATATATGCAATTATACATCAGTCAAGAAGGATATAATTCAACATCAACCATTACAAGTACAACGAAAATGGAACCATAATGATAGTCATCTATTATTAATAATCAACAAAGGAGAATACAACCAGCGTCCTGACGTCAAGTCCTCCTTTGGCTGGGTGCTCAGCTACACAAGTCTTGCAAAAGCTTGAAGGGGTGAGGGACAAGCTCTCTCTCTCTTTAGTGAAAAAGTCTCCTTACTTAGGTAAAGCCTTATGGATACAAAGAAGGCTTCTTGCAACTCCAATCTTTTGATATCTTCCTTTCAGCACAAGTATTGCCACAAGAGTCAAAGCTATTAGAACCAGAACTAGCTTGTTCAAGCCATGGGAACAAGCTTTTATAGAGGGAAAGGAAGAGATAAGGTCAATCACAACAATAATGGATTTGGCTTCATCACTTGGAAACTTCTATGGAATGGTGGCAAACTACCTCCCATTCAAGGAGATTCGAAGCCAAACCATCCTCCCTTAACTTGGAGTTAATTGGTGAATGAGTTGGATAGAACCTTCGGAGGTTTGATTAGTTAAAAACTTTGCCCAAAATGGTTGGCGCGATTGCGACTCTGGGACAGAGCGCTAATGGCGCACCCTTTCAATAGGATTTTCCCCATTGGCGCGGGCATAACACAGGGGACCAGCGCTAATGTAAAATGGGTTGTTTTTAAGGGCAAAGAGCAGGAGATGTCTTAACGGCATATGAAGCTCATTTTTAGAGGTGAATAATGCAAGTGGTTTCAAGTCTTGTCACTTCTCACAAGTCCTAGAATGAGTCCTCCGAGATGCAGGAGAGGGGTAACAGGGACAGTGACAAACGGTGACAAATTACTGTGTAACATATACAACTCTTGGTTGTTGAGGCAGTATTGGCACCCAACCGCTAGATGTAATTCCAGCATGACCCGAATTCTGTTGCGAACTCCCATATGGTTGTTCTCCCAAAGGAAATAAGGAAAGGTCATACTGCCCCCCATATGGCAGCAATCCAGTGCTCAAAGGGATGATTGGCCTTTGGGGACCGGACTGCCCAAATTGATACTGTTGCGAAGGATCAATTTGCTGAGACTCAACATAAAAGATTACGGATATTATTCTGGACGAACAAACGGGAACAGACCATATTGTCGAAACAGTCCCTGGATGGACTCCATCTAGAAGTTGAGAGATAGTTGGGACAGATGGTACACTAGTGAAAATTGTTGGAGTAGCAGCAGGAGGTTTTGTTGCTACTGCGTCAGATGACACAATCCTAGATGTCGATGGTTGTTCAGACATATCTAGTCTATCTAAAAGATTTCCTAGCGATTCTACAGGAACTTGCGATGAAGGGAGACTAAATTCTGATGAAAAAGGATATAGGGTGATCCTGGCTCCAAAATGCAATGGAGTACTAGATGGAGGATCCTCCACAATCTCTTCTATAGCAATCAATCCAGGTGAGAGAGGTAGACTATCAGGTCTGTAAAATATTTTTGGTGCTGAAGAAGGTATAGACTCTGCAGCGACAGTTGTTGGAGGGGTAACACCTTCCGAATCAGCTGTAGATGGAGCCGATTCAGGAATAGAAGTGTTTACTGTTAAACTAAGATCAGTTCTAATGTCCTCTTGTGGCTACGAAACTTCTTTTGTAAAGGCAGGGGTATCAGAGATGGTTGGAGTAACTGGAGTCCCTGAGGATGTTGGAACACAAGTTCCAAGCAAACTAGGGGACTTTGATCCAGTTAAACGAGTTCGCTTTGTCTGGAATAGTTTCATTTCTAGAGTCAAAGACGGTTGACTCGTTAATCTTTGTGAACGACGGGGTTTCGATTGACTTTCTTCCACGATTGTGGATTACTCGATCAATTCAAAATAAGGGAAAAAATGATTCCGAATTAAATGAATTTTAGACGCTTTGACACAACTTGGTTTTTCAATTTCTAAGAGTCGATAAAAAGCTAAAGATGACTCTAGTCACCTTCGATTTTTAATGAGCCTGAAGTGACAAGTGCTCAGATTGACCTTTTCCTTTAGGGAGTCTAAAAAGGAACGAAAGAGACTACTCTAGAAATCTAGACAGAGGGATTACCAAACCAATCGCAAAATTGCAGAATACTTTTTACGGTAAGGCAATCAATCTTCCCGAATGCTGTGTTCAGTGCATTGCGATTGATAGGGTGGCAGACATGGCTTCCTAAGGATAAAGGATATAGCCTATTGTGGTCTCCCAATATATACTCGACGATACGTGGGAGCACAAGTCCGTACTGGCACTTGTCGTCTCAAAGAGGAGGAATCATCCAACCTACAATGAAAGTGATAGTTACCAGGCTTTACAACACTGGAATATGACTCTAGCCTAGACTTTTAAATGTTGTGTGTTAGGTTCCAAAGCGTTTTTATGTTCATTGAATTTATTTTACAGTTGATCTTTCTTAAGAAGTTTTCCTTTCAGGTTCACCACGTGATGTAGATATACCATTCCTAAAATGCAATCTAAGATGATAAACAATCATTTAATCTTCTTTTTGCAATGAAAATCCTAGCTACTAAGGAAAGAGAAGCGGGATTCTTTCAACATAGAGCAGAGAGCACACACTAGATGCACTGTCCTAAATAAAAATCAACAAGCAGTCTAAATGTAAATGCACATGCATGTATTTTTTTCGCTTTCTTAATGTGTGAATGACAAAAAGAACGCTAAGTACAAATATGAATCGTTTCAAGCGACAGTACTAAGGATTTTCTCTTCCAAAGATGAAAGGAAGATAATGACAACACTTTATGATTTTGAATTGAAAACTGCTTTCGACACTTGAAAAACTATTAATTCAAATAAAATACAAGAGTAACAGTGTAATCGACCATCAAGAATAGTAGGATTCTTTTCTTTGACCAAAAACGACACTTACGACACTTCTAAATAAAAAGATGACAGTTTGATTACGCTACTTCTTTGTAAAGGAGAACTGTAAATGGCGAACAATACATAAAAACATTTACAGTTCTTTGTACAATGGAGGCTAAATCATGCAAAGGAAAGGAGTTTCCACAGTGGTATACTGATCACAGATAGCAAAACTCTTGAATAAAGCTGAAGAGAGTGAACAAAAAACCAAAATCTGGAAGCGGAAAAAGTCTTATCTGATCATCGCACCTATAACACAGGGAAAGAGTGATACATCCCACCTACTGCACATGGGAGGTGCGATGCATCCAGATTCCCAAGAGGAGAAGGTGCGATGGTCCAGGGACGACACTTCAACTTGGTTCTTGGTCACAATCTGCAACTTAATTCAGGGATTTAAGCCAAGCTAATGATAGTCAGTAAATGAAAATCACAGGGGCTGATCTAATGAGGCTACTTGAGCCACCACCAGGGCAATTAGGATGTTTTCAAATCAATTTTTTAGTTTATAAACAAAACTCGGAGATAGACTGAAGCAGCATTGATCTACTTTTCACTTGCATAGCAAATGCAGTTCGAAGGCTAGCTGGCTTGACTTCAGGCTCCATCTGTATTTTATAAAGAAAACAAATATAAACAAGAAAACAAGCTATTCGCTCCCCAGCGGAGTCGCCATTTTGTTGTTGGGAAATCTAGTGTCCATGCAGAGCTGCTAGTCCCACTAAGACAGGTAGCTATCTTAGAAACAAAAAAACGAAAGTATATTTAGTTTGTTTGTTTCTAAGATAGCTACCCGTCTTAGTGGGACTAGCAGCTCTGCGTGGACACTAGATTTCTCGATAACAATGCCCAGGCATGTGATAGCTACCAAAGGGTGGGCAGGCCTGGCCAATCTAATGAAATGCCCCTGCAACCCCAATTAGTCATAGAATCCTTCAAGAGATGGGCATTGGACTTTGTTGGCCCATTCCATCTGCCATCCAATCAAAAGGCTTACATACTGGTTTCCACAGATTATGTGACGAAATGGGTGGAAACCATAGATTTACCAAGAGCCATAGAGGAAGCTGTGATTAACTTCCTTTTTGGGATGTTTTTGTGGTATGGTTTACCGCGAGAAGTGATCACAAATGGGGTAGGGCAATTTGTAGGACACAAGATTACTGCCACTCTCAGAAACCATCATATTATGCACAGGATCACTTCCCTGTATCACCTGTAGGCGAATGGGTAGGTAGAAAGCACCAATAAGGTCATTGAAGTGATTCTAACCAAGACAGTCTCAACGCACTGGCGAGATTGGGCTGCTAAACTACCAGAGGCCTTGTGGGCCTATCGCACGACTTGGAGGAATACTACTAGATACTCTTTGTACCAACTCGTGTTCGACAAAGAACCTATTTTTCCAATCAAATTTGAAATAAAGGCTCTAAGAACGGCCCAGGAAGTGGGGTTGGATATAACAGAAGCCCAAACCAAGCGACTTCAACAGATCAATGAACTAGATGAGGCTCGACTGCTTGCCTTTCAATGGACCACAATTATTCAGCAACAAAGGGAAAAGTGGCATGACAACCTTATCAAGAGGAAGACATTTCGAAAAGGAGATTGGGCACTCCTTTACGACTCCAGATTCCAGGATTTTTTAAGAAAATTGCAAACAAGATGGCTCGGACCTTATAAGGTTCAAGAAGTGCATAGAAATGGTACTCTTACCTTGACTACCATTGATGGATCTGGCCATTCTTTTAAGGTGAACAGGCATTGAGTGCATCTCTATCACAAACTGCTCACCAAGGAGTCTTTCTGCAAGAAGGTATGTGAGGACCCCTCCATGCAAATCTTAGCTGCAGGGAGTGATGACCCAATAGCTTTTCTTTCAAAAAATTGAGATTACTTTAAATTGTAAATAATGTATATATTCTCTTTGATTGATTGCAATTTAGATTAGGCATCACCATGTAAATATGAGGATATTTTGAGTGCTTGATAAGTGTTATTCAATCGGTTGAACGATTGTTGTTCAATCGATTGAACAACACTTTTACATTTGTAATTTTTGTTGTTCAAACGACTGAACGATTGTTGTTCAATTGATTGAATAGAACTTTTATTTTTGTTTCTTGTTGTTCAATCTATTGAATAGCACTTTTATGTCTTTGGTTTTCGGTGTTCAAACGATTGAAAAATTGTTGTTTAATCTATTGAATAGAACTTTCTCGTTTTCGTTTTTGTTGTTCAAACGATTGAACAATTACTAATCAATTGATTGAACGACACTTTTGCGTATTTTTATTTTTGTTTTTCAAACAATCGAACAAATTATTGTTCAATCGATTAAACAAAGTTTTTACTTTTTTATGATTTTTGTTGTTCAAACGATTGAATGATTGTTGTTCAATCGATTGAACAACACTTTTGTGTGTTTCGCTTTTTGTTGTTCAAATGATTGAACAAATTGTTGTTCAATCAATTGAACATCACTTTTACAATTTTACAATTTTTGTTGTTCAAATGATTGAACGATTGTTGATCAATCGATTGAACAACACTTTTGTGTGTTTCACTTTTTGCTTTTCAAACGATTGAACAAATTATTGTTCAATCGATTGAACAACACTTTTACATTTTTGTGATTTTTTTTGTTCAAACGATTGAACAAATTGTTTTTCAATCGATTGAACAACACTTTTACATTTTTGCGATTTTTGATGTTCAAACAATTGAACGATTGTTGTTCAATCTATTGAACGATTGTTGTTCAATCTATTGAACAACACTTTTGTGTGTTTCTCTTTTTGCTATTCAAACGATTGAACAACCCTTTTACATTTTTTTGTGAATTTTGTTGTTCAAACGATTGAACGATTGTTGTTCAATCGATTGAACAACACTTTTGCGTGTTTTCTTTTAATTTGTGTTGTTCAATTGATTCAATGATTTTTGTTCAATCCATTGAACCACACCTTTGTTTTTTAATAGAACAAACTGTGAACTATTTAACTGCTGACCATTGTGCCATCTTTCTTTTTCTTTTATGTTTTGAATAAACACCATTTGAATGGATTTGTGCCTAATATAAGCAAAAACAATAATGATAATATCATTATGACCTATGAAGCCTTTTGATGGTTATCTTCATTCAACAGCTGATACGGTATATCTTTATAATGATTGGTTGAACATCTCTTCTTTGGACACATCATAAAATGATTCATTATTTTCAAACCATGTTGGCTTATGCTTATACTTTCAAATGGATAAATATTGTTGATACAATGATATGGGGGTAAGAGTATAAACCTTCATTGGCATCTTTTTACTTCTTACACCATCCCTGACTCTTAAGGAGCAAATGAGCCTCCCCCTTGTTACAATGAAAATTTCAAAAGAAAAAATGGAAATAATGAAATATGAAAATGCATCAAACATTCTCTTAAAGAGGATAGGGGGTCTCATCTCGAGCCAGCTTACCATGATCATAAGAATGTAGTAGGGGACATTCCAATTTGGCCACCAAACCAAGGTAATGGCCTTCTTGACGATTAAAACTGTCAGAAGGACAGGCGGTCTCATCAAAAGCCAGCCTGATCACTTGTTATATCTTGGTGAATGGCATTGTGGTCATCTGGTCACCATGCCAGCATAGTGGTCTCTTTATGACAAGCAAAAAAGAACCATTTCTACACTAAAGGGAGGATTCGGGCTCATTTGTGGGGTTAAAAAGCAACCCTGTCGAGGCTATGAATGCCTTCCAGTAGCAGCGGCTCTGCTTGTGGTATGGGAGTATCGTCTTACACTGCCAAATGATTTCTATCTATTAACCACCTATGGATTTGTTTCCAAAGGGAATTTCCCATTTGAACAACACTCTTCCAAGTCAAACTGCGTGGTAACTTATGTTATATATTCATCATCTTTTGATTGTCCAATCATTTTATGACAGTCATTAATACATACCGTTGATTATGCATTTGTTATTAATACCGCTTACTGTGAAAATATTTTGTCATAATGAATTAAAATCTCTATTTTAATTTTTTTCTTGGTCATTTCACATCTGATGACATGTATTGCTTTAATTACCTTACCGATTAGCACGCGTTTTTTTGGATTGGTTTCCAGCATTTATGAATTTTCAATGCTTTTGCGTGCTTTTCACATGCTTAAAGGACGTGGACGCCCTTTTCTTGTTAGTGGGGGGATGGCCTATGTATGAACGGCATGAGTGGTAATTATGGATAATTGTGTGATAATCATTTGAATTAAATTCCAAGTACGAACTACATGATGATTATGAATGTGTTATAATTAGCAAGTATTTCTGATTGGGGAAAGGACGACAACCATTATTGCTGGCATGCAGACTCATGATCTGGCATTAAGTGTGGCTGCTGGGACAAATGACTTAAGTAAATATGACACTAATTCTCAAAACATCATCATTTCTTTGTTAATTGATCTATTATTCTCTACTATTTCTCTGAATTACAGAACTGTAAAACAATTGCATACAAGTGAACCAGTCATAGGTACAACACCCATGGGAGGAAGAGCTATCTGAAATGATCCCTCGGTACTCAAGGTATCGGACCAAGATCGGCAATTCTCAAGCGCACAAGATGGTTGCAATATCTAAATAAATTGCAGGGATTTCACGAAGAAATGACACTTGAATTCTTGCAGAACTTGCAGAATGGAAACACCACAGTCAAAGGCAGGGAGATAATAGTTTCTGAAGCGATCATAGCCAAAATCACTAGACTTCCGGCCGAGGGAACCAAATCGATAGAAAAGCACGTCCTTCTACACAATGCAGTTGTAGTGTTCCAGGAACCGGATGAGTAGTTAGCCAGAATAGGGAAAGGGATTCACCCTTTAGTGTTAAGACAACCTTGGTAGGAGTTGGTAGTCATCATGCAATAGTATATCACATGCGAGGGTCGCCAAGATGTGGTAAAGCCCCATCAACTCAAATTGTTGGCCATCCTAAAATAGAAAATTTCAGTTAATTTGTCATTTTATTTGAATTCTATATTGCATGATGTCGCTTGACGCATTAGGAAATCTAAGGACCCACACATTGTCATCAGTTATCATGGACTGATTAAATTTCTTATCAAAGATGGACCGGCCCAGTAGTAGTTAACCTAGGACAATATTGTAAATCCTACTTTGGCCCCACCTCCAGAAAACATAGCAACAGAGCAGCAAGGGCCAAGAACCCCAGGTCCAAGAAGGACACTGAAAAGAAATAATTCCTTTGTGCCCCTGAATCCAGCAAAACGTGGGTGCTGTGTGCGAGTTAGGGCCCAACAACATATCCTAATTCAAACAAACAAGGTTGAACCATCATGCACACCACCTCTAAGTCTGCAATATTCCCCTTTGCAATATTATGAGGAGGAAGTAGATAGGTTATTGGAGAACATGGGGATATTTGGTGAGGGTAGAGAACAATCCAGGAATGTTGAAGAACAGAATTGTACCCCCAACCAGTCTACCTTTGCTGAAACCCTGGTCATGAGAAAACCCTGCCATTTACTGATACCATGGAGGGACAAAGGGAACCAATCCCTTCTGTGGAAAAACCCCTTGAAGCCGAGGTCCATGAAGAGGAACTCATTAGAGAAGAAACTTAGACATCAGATATTGGTCCAGTGGACCCCCCAACTGAATAAAATCATGCAGATGAAACCCTGGGAGATGTAATTCAACCAAGTAATACAATTCTTTCTAAGTCCCCTGAGGATGAGGCCTACACAAAAGAAAATCTAGAGAATGAAAATTGTTTAGAAGACACCATTGTATTGGGATGTCTTGAAAGAGGAATCCATGACAAAGAGGAGCTAGAAGGTGAAGCTCCATTGGGAGACACAGTTCTAGTTGGAACCCTCCCTGATGATGAAACAATACCACCTATAAAGGAACCAGAGGACAATGTAGTGAACCCACCACTGGTTGTGAGTCCCAGAATAAAGAAGTCCTACAAGGATAGGCTCATAAAAATGCTTAAGAAGTATAGAAAACAAAAGTGAATAATTGGGAAGCTAAGGTAGTGGTTAGAAGAAGCCATTTGAGCTAGGAAGTTGAAAGTAGAAAAAGAAACCACACGCACACAGACAAAGCATTGTTCTGGAAAGGACATTGAAACCCAAACTGAGGATCTTTTGGCTTGTCCAAAGGAAACTCAGACAAAGCCATGTCTTGTAAAAGACATTGAAATGCAGACTGAGACCCCTGTGTTTTCTCATAGGAGACCCAAACGGACTACCCTACCATGAACATTGTTGTTCAAACAGATGTTGAAGAGGATGTTCAAATTGGTCATTGCATGATTCAAGAGGCAGTTGAAACTGCTCTTCAGACCGATCCCATGGAGACCCAGGATGGAGAAACCCAAACAGAGGAGACACCTGCTTATTTTCCCCTAGTAAGGGAGGCATTTATTAGCAGACTACAGAATGAACTACTAAAGGTTTAGCAGGAGTTAGCCCAGCACAAGGAGGAGGTAGTGCCCCTACAATACATCGAGAGTTAGAGGAAAAGTTTGAGGCACTTACAGTGACTGAGGATGAGACCTTTTCTTGGTATAAGGCTGAACAGAAAAAGGTGGAGAAAGCACGGGACAAATTACAAAAGGCTAAAGAGAAGTTGGAAACTGTTTGCTCTATTTATTCAGATACCCTGTCATGTAGAGCCCCTGCTACAAATTATGCCTTATTTCTCCTTGAGAGATAACTCCTGCTAAAATTCAAATCTGTTAAGGCTGGGAAGTCTGTGGAAATAAAGACTACCCCGGATTTTGTCAAGTGCTTCAAAGAACAGAACGAGCAGGTACAACACCTCCTCTGTCAACTTTATATGCACATTTTCATTCAGGAAGATGACAAAGACAACAACCCTGGCCCCTTTATAGGGGATGTACAACTCCAGGCATTCATATATTTTTCCACTAATCAACTCAAGTGGGCCAAGGCTCACAATAATTTTAGGAAGCATGGGGAAGGAATCGACCTATGGGTGAGAGGGGAACCAACCAAACCCTTGCATCGCTCGGTCATACACAAGCAATTCATGAAGTGGGATGGTGTTGTGGGCCAACTGGGGCCATTTCACATGGATATTGTACAAGACGGAAAGGAGTACTTCCAAGAGATTAAGGAGGAAGCCTTGTCTAAGGCTAGACAAAGGTGGGAGGTTTCCAGCGTTACTGTTGTTGAAAATAATACTGAGAGGGGGGGGGGGGGGGAATCAGTATTATCTAGTCTTTTACTAAATCTTCCTTATTTATACTTTGAATTATTTTTGCATATCAGTACCATAAAATAATGAGCATGAACAAGAAAAACAGACAGTCACATCAAAGAACACCAGATATAAGGTGGAAACCCAATGTGGGTGAAAACCACCTGCTGCAAATGTCTCTATCTTCTTTCAAATTAGAAACTCCTTTTACAATGGTCTTGTAATGGTGCAGTCCTTTACTAGTACGCAGGTTGCAACCTGCAGAGAGCTACAACTCTCTCTCGTTTTCCAGTCTCCCCTGGAAGGGAGCTACAACCCCCTACTTCTTTTCAAGGACCACTTTTCATAAATTTTCAAACTGGATCCATATACATCAAATGATCATCAAGTACAGATAAATTACAGTCAGCTGTAGTAACCAGATCAAAGTAACAGAACTGAACCCAGAACACCTTATCAACAGAAAAAATTCAGTCAACAGAAGATCTTAAGTCAGATACGCAGTTTTCCTTTCACTGGACCTGTGTACCTCCAGGTATAGATAATTTCAGAACTTCAAGAATAACCCAGACTGTCAGATCTACAGATCTGAACATGCGCCGAGGAGATATCAACCTGTTAGTAGATCCGACTTGTATTTCTCATGTTTCTCCTTGATTTAGATCTAGCTATCTCTCATAACCCATCAATAGAATTTCAAATCTAGCTTCTTAAGATGATCAACCCCAAAAGCATACACAAGCCAAATGATCTCCTTTGCTTTATATAGGCAAGCTCTTCCTCAAATCAAGGATCATGGGGCTCAGTAATAATAATAAAATAAAACAATACCATGGGCCAAAACCATGATAACACAATACCGTCGGCTAAATACCAAGGGTTAAACATAAGGAACCCCACGTGTGCGTGCTTTACTACCTTGAAGTGTGTGCACTGGGGGTACGCACCTCATGAATGGGTAACCTGCGTGTCTGGACGCGGTCCCTGCATGGCGTACCTGCGAGTACGCATCTTCTGAACTGTTCTCCTACATACTTCTTAATTCTCATCATATTGAGAGCCATGCCATGGGTGTTTCCATCAAGTCAACATCTGTAACATATAACCATACCAGAAACATAATGCCAACAATCTCCGCCTTTGGACTTGATGGAAACCTCAAAAACTTCAGCGACATTCTCCCCCTTTGACATCAAGGGCAAAGGGTTATGCTCCCCCTAAGAACATGCTCCCCCTGAATACGAACCAGATCTGCAAAGAAGAACCATAATCCACCAGACACCATTAATGACCAACAAAGAGATAGAGACATATTGCAGCTATATTCAGACTAGCTCCCATGATCTCCTTTTGTACATCCTCCATAATGCCAACAATGCATTATATTCTCCCCCTGAACCTGTGCCGTAACCTAGCACATGTACGCATATACCCCAGATGAATCATGCGTACAACCAACAATCAGAAGAGTCTCAACAATAAGTTGATGAATCAACAACCCCCAACTTTTTCCTGAGGTATTCAAAAGTCTCCCTGGGCAATGGTTTGGTGAGAATATCAGCAACTTGTTCCTTAGAAGGAACATACTCCAACTTGACCTTTTGTT
>APFE030991698.1:2666-23846 GCA_000404065.3 Pinus taeda | reverse complement strand
GTGTAAACATGATCATTTAAGTATGCATATTCATAACTATTCCTGATGAAAACATGTAGAAATCACAGAAATTGAGCATAGGGTGCTGCCAAGCAAATCCTAAACTATTCTTCTTTTCTGTAATTTTAGATGGTGGAACATAGAGGATAAAACAAACATAAAAAAAAAAAAAAAAACTAAACAGAGTTAAGGAACACTTATTGAACCATGTAGAAGCACAGGAATTCCACAATCACTCTTCAGCCAATTAAACACAGTGCACAGTTCATTCTCCAAACTCTCAAGCAATCTTTGATTATAGAAATTATCACATATACAGTGTGAGTCTCTGCTCGAGCAAAAAATCAAACCAACTGATGCAGGGCAATCCTGCATGACCCAGTTATCTGTTTCCACCTATGAATGAGAGCATACATATTCTATATCCCGCTCCTTACTATCTTACTCCATTCAATTGCCCATCTTGCCCACTCATAATAATATGGGAACTTTTAAATCGATACCCAGGATTTAAACATACCTTTTGGTTTACAATTCACCTCCACTTTATTCAGATCTAACAATCACTGTCACACATCGACCTTTGCAATCATCTTCGTTGGTCGTTCTCTGGTTCTGCATAGAAACAGAGTTCTGCACATTCATCAATTGAATTGGAATGGTCTTCGTGCCTTCAGCTTCAATAAATTCTATTCCTGCAATCTGCTGCATCATGCGTTCCAATTGTACCACTTCCTGCAATGATTATCAAAACATTATCATAATTCTCAATCGATCTCTCTATTTGACTGATCTTACTGCAAATAAACATTGTAATTGATTCTTCCTCGTCCCTGTGCGCCCTATTAAACATTTCATTTCTCTATTTATAACAGTTTCAAGCATATTTATATATCACAGCACCAAATATACAATATATCGATTCACAAATCGATGGATCACCATACGCCATAAGAATTGGGCGTTTACCCTTAATTTGGTGCGATGTTATATAACTTCATAATTTTTATCAGAGCTCACTGACTTAATTCCCAATCATTGGTCAGATGCCAATACAATCTGTCTCAATTGGAATTCGATTCAATCGGACCGATTCCAATTTCAAACGAAGTTTCAGTTTCTGTGAATAAACAAAGGGTGTTTCTCCAGACAAAAACATGATCTGGATCCAATCTCAATTGACTAATGGATACGGTCTCTTCCCTGAACTGAGTATTGTGGTAACTCTGTGGGGATTGAACTCGTCAACTCCGCAGTACAATTTAAACACAAACCCACTACCCGATTTGTCTCTAAACTGAGAAAAAATACAATGTCATGCAATGCAATGAAACCCTGTAATCCATTGACTTCATAATTATATAAGCCCCTTCTAATTCATCTCTCTAATTAGCAAACCCGAGACGTCAAATTTACAAAGCCTTCATATCTAGACTGTAATGTTAGAGCGCACCAATTGATTTCAGGTTACAATCGACCTTGAACAAATTACAGAGGGAGGAACAATCCCAATAAATGGAATTTAAACAGAGCGAACTTCATTTGTATCTCTGTGTCGGCGTTTGCAATTGCAGTTGTCAGTTGCTATTTATATTTGGAAATCGAGTTTGTTCCTCCGTATGGATTACTCCATATGATTTCTTTAATACCAATTGAACTATTTTTAAACAGTGCCTCCAGCGTTCCATTTACACTTTGAATTGGTTTTAAAATGGATTCACAGCAACGATTTACACTAATAATAACCCAATCCAAAGGAACAATGTTATGCCATGGGTCGATACAAGCAAAGGATTTAAAATACAACCCTTTTTACACAGAATTTAACGCATTTCATACTCCAGGATTATGCAACACGATTTTCACATTCGTTGGCACTTTTTTTTTTTACAATTATATCAAATCAAACTACATACAGATATGAATTTTCATTGCCATATTGAATTTAAACCTTCCAGCTTCATTCAATCGACCGATACACTGATCCATAAATATACTTTCAAACAATCAAAACATATATAAAATCTGAAACAATGACTTACAACCTTTTGTTGGCCCGATCTTCAACGTTCTTGGCCCTTACAATTTCTAAAAACTCGTTTCATACACTCTTCATCCCTCTATCCTCACTCTCTCTCCTTATATAAGGAAAATACAATTGATACAAATACATGGTTTCATGAATCAATTCTGATTCTGAATCAGTAATCTCTCAACCTCTCCTAGAAAATCTCTTCAATCCCTCTCTTTTCTAAACTAACACTAAATAAAGCTTTTAAAATCTCTCATACTCTATTCTAGTCAAATAAATCCAACTATTTGGCCTAATCTCCATACAAGGAGGATCACTCAGCCACCTACACCCTATCCTCATATTTAACAATAAATAACCACTCTCATATATTTAAACAAATAAAATTAATAAATTATTTTCTTCCAACCCCTTGTTAGTCACAACATGTGACCATGCTATCACATTGCTGACTAGCCTGAATGCTCCTGCATCAGACTCCCAAAGTTGAAAGTTTCCATGACCTCCTGGTCATGTGTTTCTTTTGTTGTCCATCCAGTATCCCAAACTTTACTTTGTAACTGGTCATCACTTTCATTATGCTGCTGATTCAATTCTTATGTTCTTCCAAATTTCCAAATCTTAATTTGTTGTTGTTCTATGTTCTTGCTGATACAAATTCCTGTGGTCAATTTTTTCTTCTTGTTGTCCATGTTCTCATATAATTTCATCTTCCACAATTTCTCAATTTCCTTCTTACCATTTGTCTTTAACTGAACTCCACTGATATCTATCTGCTGTACATTCTCCTTTTCCATACTTTCCTCTTTCATTTGTTTATCTTCAGCTCCTTTAATCATGTCAATTTCCCTGTCAATACCATCATTCTCAAAGTCATTAAATACATGTTCAAAATATCTTTCTGTTTCAGCCATTTCTTCCAGTAATCTCACTTCTTTATCAACATGCATAAGCACATTGTCCAATCGTTGTTCCTCACCTGCCAAACCTGAAAACATACACAACATGTCAGTTTCAAAACTGTAAGGCTCTTCATTCGAAGCCTCAATGATCAACTCCTTATGCTCCTCTGAACTATTCTGATAGTTCACTAAATTATTGAGAAATTCTTCCTCAACATCTCTGATTTCTTCCTCATCAAAGAGAACTTCTGAAACTGCAACTTCTTGACAATGCTTGGCAACTTCATCATAAGTTTGTAGAATACCTTCCTGTTCTACACAACTTCCTCCAATATTCAGTTTGTCCAAATAAGATAATAATGCCTCTTCCTTTTCTCTAATGATACTTTGATCTTCCAAAGATTTCCTTGGCTTACCTTCTTCAGCTAAGTTCTCGGTGTCAGCTTTCCTTCTCTTCACATCATAAATCTGCATTGCATTTGTTTCCTTTCCTGTTTCCATTTCCCATTGGTCTTCTTTCCATGCTAAAATTCCTTCAAATATGATCCAATAAGTTTCCAATAGAAGAAGACATAACCATTCAGCCATACCTTTTAATTTCCTCCACCAATTGAAGTCTTGCATCTCCTTTCTCGCTTGTCTTGCCTTTGCTCCTTTCACTTCTTCATACACAGGTTCAAATTCTTTAAGCTGCATACCTGCAAATTTACATTCACAGAAATAATTAATCCCAAAAATATGAGATCCTCTTGTCTGTGCAGATGATGTCAACACATTCCTCACATTTTGATCTGCATAGATCAGTTCTTCTCTACGGTCATCACTGTCTTCGTCCCCAAGGAGAGGTCCTTTCTCTGGTTCACAGATGTATTCTACTTCTTCATTCTCAGTTCTTCGAAGTAATAATTTCTCAGCAAACAATTCTCTAACAGGCCATTTAACTCTTCTTCCCACATAAAATCCTTGTTTCCATTTTTCTCTAATTCCTTTCAATACCAGCTTCTCCAAATGACTGAGTTCTGCCTTCATCTCAGCCAACTCTATGTCCCTTTCTTCTTTACTCATTCCTTTGAGTCCAACTGCTTCAGCACTCCTTTCCCTATGTTTGTGACTTTCCTTTGTACCCCTGTCATGACCATCAATAGTCAATTCCTTTCCGTCCTCTGGTGAACTTTCCTTGTTCACTAGTGAGCTGCCACCAACCTTTTCCATTTCGCCTGTAACAAGTCTCCTTCATGCCTCACCAAACTTTCTTGAGTTTAGCCTTTTGGCACTTCTTGGTTCTTTCCTCGAACCTTTCACTGACTAACAATTCTGCCCAGCACTCTTCTTGCTGGAATTGTTATCTCCTATCCACAATCACAACTGTGGAGCTGCCTCATCAACTTCTACCCAACCTCAGTTGGAAGTTGTTCTCATCTCCTCTTGAAATACTCCTTGCTTTAGGCTCTGCATCTTCAATTGCTCACATAACTCATATGTCATGATGCTGGTACAACTCATTCCATCTTTCAGCAAATCCACTGACCTGCACAATCTTATCTCAAGACACATCAAAGTATCTTTCAAATACTATCAATTCCTTCTGATAACCTGTTTGTAAGCAAATGTTGTTTTGCCTACCCAATCTCTGCTCTCATCAATATCATTGCCTTTAACAATATTTAAACAATCTTAAATCAAATCAGTCATGCAATCAATTTAAACATTCTTACCAGATCTTCCCGGGCATTCTCTGATTCTCCATTCTGATCCACACTTCCTTGCAATTATACATCTGCTAAATTTAAAACTCAGTTTTCCAAAACAATACTTTCAGAGCGTTAACCTTGCTCTGATACCAAAATTTGATGCAGGGCAATCCTGCAGGACCCAGTTATCTGTTTCCACCTATGAATGAGAGCATACATATTCTATATCCTGCTCCTTACTATCTTACTCCATTCAATTGCCCATCTTGCCCACTCATAATAATATGGGAACTTTTAAATCGATACCCAGGATTTAAACATACCTTTTGGTTTACAATTCACCTCCACTTTATTCAGATCTAACAATCATTGTCACACATCGACCTTTGCAATCATCTTCGTTGGTCGTTCTCTGGTTCTGCACATTCATCAATTGAATTGGAATGGTCTTCGTGCCTTCAGCTTCAATAAATTCTATTCCTGCAATCTGCTGCATCATGCGTTCCAATTGTACCACTTCCTGCAATGATTATCAAAACATTATCATAATTCTCAATCGATCTCTCTATTTGACCGATCTTACTGAAAATAAACATTGCAATTGATTCTTCCTCGTCCCTGTGCGCCCTATTAAACATTTCATTTCTCTGTTTATAACAATTTCAAGCATATTTATATATCGCAGCACCAGATATACAATATATCGATTCACAAATCGATGGATCACCATACGCCATAAGAATTGGGCGTTTACCCTTAATTTGGTGCGATGTTATATAACTTCATAATTTTTATCAGAGCTCACTGACTTAATTCCCAATCACTGGTCAGATGCCAATACAATCTGTCTCAATTGGAATTCGATTCAATCGGACCAATTCCAATTTCAAATGAAGTTTTAGTTTCTATGAATAAACAAAGGGCGTTTCTCCAGACAAAAACATGATCCGGATCCAATCTCAATTGACTAATGGATACGGTCTCTTCCTTGAACTGAGTATTGTGGTAACTCTGTGGGGAATGAACTCGTCAACTCCGCAGTACAATTTAAACACAAACCCACTACCCGATTTGTCTCTAAACTGAGAAACAATACAATGTCATGCAATGTAATGAAACCCTGTAATCCATTGACTTCATAATTATATAAGCCCCTTCTAATTCATCTCTCTAATTAGCAAACCTGAGATGTCAAATTTACAAAGCCTTCGTATCTAGACTGTAATGTTAGAGCGCACCAATTGATTTCAGGTTACAATCGACCTTGAACAAATTACAGAGGGAGGAACAATCCCAATAAATGGAATTTAAACAGAGCGAACTTCATTTGTATCTCTGTGCCGGCGTTTGCAATTGCAGTTGTCAGTTGCTATTTATATTTGGAAATCGAGTTTGTTCCTCCGTATGGATTACTCCATATGATTTCTTTAATGCCAATTGAACTATTTTTAAACAGTGCCTCCAGCGTTCCATTTACACTTTGAATTGGTTTTAAAATGGATTCACAGCAGCGATTTACACTAATAATAACCCAATCCAAAGGAACAGTGTTATGCCATGGGTCGATACAAGCAGAGGATTTAAAGTACAACCCTTTCTACACAGAATTTAACGCATTTCATACTCCAGGATTATGCAACACGATTTTCACATTCGTTGGCACTTTTTTTTTACAATTATATCAAATCAAACTACATACAGATATGAATTTTCATTGCCATATTGAATTTAAACCTTCCAGCTTCATTCAATCGACCGATACACTGATCCATAAATATACTTTCAAACAATCAAAACATATATAAAATCTGAAACAATGACTTACAACCTTTTGTTGGCCCGATCTTCAACATTCTTGGCCCTTACAATTTCTAAAAACTCGCTTCATACACTCTTCATCCCTCTATCCTCACTCTCTCTCCTTATATAAGGAAAATACAATTGATACAAATACATGGTTTCATGAATCAATTTTGATTCTGAATCAGAAATCTCTCAACCTCTCCTAGAAAATCTCTTCAATCCCTCTCTTTTCTAAACTAACACTAAATAAAGCTTTTAAAATCTCTCATACTCTATTCTAGTCAAATAAATCCAACTATTTGGCCTAATCTCCATACAAGGAGGATCACTCAACCACCTACACCCTATCCTCATATTTAACAATAAATAACCACTCTCATATATTTAAACAAATAAAATTAATAAAATTATTTTCTTCCAACCCCTTGTTAGTCACAACATGTGACCATGCTATCACATTGCTGACTAGCCTGAATGCTCCTGCATCACCAACAAAGACCAACCAACCCCTATTATATTTTTTAGGGTGGTATATATAGGTAAAATATCTAAAAGTATTTATTACAACTGACCTAAACAGGTTTGTGGGAAAGCTTTCTAAAACCTAACTTATGCTGGAATTAAATGCAACTAAGTCTTCTTTGGGCTGCACCAGAGGCAGCTGGATCAAAAGTGAGTTGATGTGGTGTCCTCTGTGACTTGGTGCATTGGTTCTGTAATAACTGTGTATTGAGTTCTGGTCCACTGATCTGATGTGAGTTTTAATGTGCAGTCATTTATGTTGGTGAGCTTTGAATGGTTCCTTAACTGCTTCTTGACTTTCAAGGTTTTCTTTTAATGCTTCATTCACCTCGAGCCCTGAGAAGATCTCCACTGATACACTTCGCCGCAACATTGATACTCTCTGACATGGTTTTTGGTTTCACATCTGCTCTGATACTCTTTAATGTCTAAACCGGGTCTCTCTTTGTCTTCTGATACGTTCAAACTTGCAAAATCGGGCCTTTTCTGACCCTTTCGGCGCAAATATGGCTGAGGAATCAAAAGATTCCCTAAAGATTCCCCAATATGGCCCATTTCTCGTAACAATGCGCTGCTTCAGAAATTCGATTCGGGGCTCCGAAGCTTGATTTTTGCACTTGCGTGTTTTTTTTTCAGCTGCTGACGTCAACATGACGTCAACGGTACAACGGATGACATCAGCAATGGGACCCCCTTGTACAGATGTGACGTTAGCATGATGACGTCGCAGTACGGTAGGGTGACATGGCAAGGACACGATGGCAGGGTGAAGGCAGGTGAGGGGAGAGGTGGAGGCGATGTGGCAGGGTGACGCGGCATCCACGTTACGCAAGGAGAGGGCGGTTTTTGGCTCGCATCGGACTGCCTTTGGTACGGAGGTGGTATTTGTCAGGGGCAGCCCGATGCAATGGGATGCCGCCAGCTATCCCGGTGTACGTCGGTAAAACCATCGGACATCGGGTGCTAACTAACACTCACAAGAGGGCGCCCGACATGCATAAGGGCCGTCGGATCCGGGAGGGCTGATCCGACGATGGACGGGAGGAGAAGATGCACGGGTTTTAATGAAACAGCACGCACGATAAAGTTTAATATTTGTGGCCGCGGGTGGGTTTTGGACTTAGGTTAAAGACTAATTTGTTTCGGCGCATTGGTTATTTATCAATCAAATATTAATAAATCCCAAAAATGTAATGCGCGGGGTGCGGTATGGTTTGGTGAGGGTTTTTTTGTGTTTTGGAAGGAGTCCAAACACCTTGGAGGGGAAACTTATGCAGAGATGAGAGTTCTTACTAAGATCCAGGTGAACTTAGTAATTCCCAAGGGGATATTTATGGTTATGTTTCAACCAGAGGGATGGGATATTTACATAGGGGAATTATTATTATTACCATAGTTTTAGTAGGGGGAAGGGAAATAGATAGGGATTTACATAATAATGTGAGGAGTTAATATAAAATTGACAAGAAAGCGCTAAGTCTTAGAGATCTTAGGCTTTAAAGGGGAGATAGAACTTTGTAGAGAAAATATGGACCCTCCTTGAGTAAATCAGATCTTTATCAAGGCAAATGATATGGAAAATGATGAAACTAAGAGATATCAAGCAGATCTTGACCTCTTTAGGGGAAGTTAGTAAATGATTTAGGGAAGAGGAAGAAAGGGAAGTTAGTCATGCCTCGCTTGAGGTCCTTCAAATGGGAACTGCCTGCTAACTGTGATCTGGATAAATATAACACTTGAAAATGTGGAGTTGATCACAAATCAACATTCTACAACCTCAAAATTACCTACCCAACCTACTTACCTAACATTTTTTCTTCTTTTAGTTTGGGTGCACTTAGACTTGCAGACCCAGCTTTTCAACTTTTTCTTTTTCTATCCTCCTATCTACAAACTACCCTTATTTCTTTCAAGGGCCTAGATTAAGCAGTTGGGCTCCTTTGATCCTCTACCTATCTAAGAATCTGCCAAGATTAAGCTGTTTGGACATATTATTCATTCTCTATATTCTAAACAGGAAATTGAAACCTAGGGAGACCAAGATTAAGCTGTTTGGACCTCCCTTTAGCTGAAAATTTTACAAAAATGGAATAACTCTTCAAAATTGGAATGCAGCAGATGAACTTTGACTAGCACACTTTCATGGCCTCTTTCTTTGGTGTCTGTTAGCAAATATGGAGCATTGCAGCATGCAAAGTATGACATATTTGGCCTGTAAAAATGTCAATTATGAAATATGAGTAACCTGTTGGAGCAGGAGGCTAACATATAGTAATACCTATCTAAATCTACACTTATTACATCCAAGGGCTCAGACTAAATTGTTGAGCTCATTTTATTCACTCTACCTATCTACTTATCTGCCAAGATTAAACTGTTTGGTCAGATCTTTATTCTCTATTTTTGAAACATGAAATTGAAAATATGAACTAGTCAAGTTTAAACTGTTTGACTACTCATGAATTGTGGCATAGGTAACAAGTTGCACACAATATTTTATTATACAAAAGTAAAAAAGTAGTGGCATTTAGACTTGCACACTTGCATGGTCTTTCTTTTGGTTGGGGTTCATTTTCTTTCATTTTTTGATCTCTTTTTATTCTTTTCACCCTTTGATTTTTCTTTTAGGATATACCCCCTTTACATTTTTTTTTATTTTTTTTTTTTACAAATATGGAAAAATTTGCAACAAGTAAAGGTATGAACATATTTTAAAGCTAAACCAAGTCAACCATGATATATGACACCTATTGGTATACGAGCATAACAGGTGCATCCATGTGCTAAATTAAAATAATGAAATGTGTTTTTATCAAAATAGATTTTGTTATGTTTCATTTTGACATAAAATGAAAGTAAACATAATGCTCAAATATATGAGGATGTGAGGCAGGGAAGAAACCATATAAAATAGTGATAGTGGGAGGAATATTGATAAAAATGTAATAATATATAATGAAAATAAGGGTGAGGAGAAATGTTCACAATAATATAATATTATATTATTATGAATGGAGATGGAAAGAAGCATTAACAAGAATATAATATTATAATATAACACTACATTGAGAGATGATAAAAATATGAATAAACATGTAACATTATATTATGAGAGTAGAGTATTTCTCCCCACCAAGTACTTTTGTCAATATTTCCCTACCATGTTCTCATACAATTTAAATTGGTTAAATTTTCATCAAAATTATTAAATAATGAAAATGATTCTAATTTAAATAATAATATTCTTATAATTAATCCTTAATTATTCATGCAATAGTTGAATTTAGAGAATAGTGAAGCATTTCATTGAGAAATGGTGCTCATTTATCATGTGATTGCTTTTAGGTGTTTTAAGACATATCTGTACATAATGAGAAATACAATCGTGAATCCTATCTGTGAATCTTGATTATTATGTTATATCATTACATGTATTATTTATGTAATTTTCTAGATCTCAACATCAGTAACTGAATTCCCATTCACTTATAAAACATGACTTGAGTGATTATCTCATCAAGGAGCTTTGCAAGATTTAAGGAAATAGAAACTGAAAAATCTTTTCAACTTGGACAAGAGGCGCAATTTTCAGAGGGGGGAAATAACACAATGTTCTGCTCTCAATATTAATAACTCCATGTTACTTGTGCTCTCAAGATTAATAACTCAATGTTTCTTGTGATCTCAAGATTAATCTAGAAGAGGTTCCACTAGGATATGAATTTCAAATCACATGGAGGCAATTATTTCAGCAAGCAAGATATTCAAAGCACTATTTTCAAATAAAGACCTAAAAATTTCTTACCATCCAAATGCTCAATATCCAAAAAAAAAAAAATTCAAATAGGATTACAAATATTTAGTTTTTCTTTACAGTGTGGAGAATTTAAAACAATGAAAAAAATTAAGCTTATGGAATTAAAACCAAAACACTCTACTTCAATTATAAAAATTCACTCTAGGTAGATAAAAAAAAGTCACGTGTTGAGGATAAAAGAATTGTTCCATTGAGAATAAATGATGAAAACAATCCAGATTCAAGAGTTAAACAAAAAGGATTTTCCAGAACAACACAAGTTCAAATCTCTTGGGACAACTTTCAAGATTTCAAATCTCTTAAAGACAATTCCACTTACAATTCAAGGAAAACATAAAAGACAATTTTCTACGTAAGAACGAAACTAAAATTTATCAGAAGATGGTAGATCCTCATATATGGCAGGGCATAAAATCCTTTTAACCATTGCATAAATTCACAGAACTGATATGATTAAAAAAAACAAAAAAACAAAAAAATGAACTAAATATGAGAACCAGCTACTTCATGAAAATAAATTAATCTAGTATCATTGAGACAAAACTCTTTTAACCTAAAAACTACTCAACTCAAGGTTATGAATCCCAAAAATCCTTTTTTGTGAAGACAAAGGTCAAATCTCACATTGTGCAAAATTATTTTCACAGTGAAAAAAATCAAAAGCATGAGTTAGATAGTTCAAATTAAAACATAAATAAGATTCCAGTAAAGGTCCATGACACTAAATTTTTTGAAGCTCTCCAGTAAGGAGTTAGTTTCGAAATGCAAGAGAAGAGATAAATGTAGGGGTTAAAAAAATTCTTAAAATCTAAGGTTCAAAATTTCTTCATCTTGATGACAAAGCTACAAATCTCATGAAAATGCAAATTTATTTATCATTTGTATTCTCCAAAAAAAAATACTTGAGACTGGATGAATAAACATCCAAAAATGTCTTCCCAATTATGCCAAAATTTCAAATCTTGCAGATAACAAAATTGTTTGAACAATACAACATAATAAAAGAATTACTTATCCTGAAATTTCTTTACAACCACAAAATAAAGTTCCAAAAAAAGTTACAACAACAGTTCAACCCACATAAACAAAACAAAACAAGCTTTGTAGGAAGCAGAAAGAAAAACATAAATTGTTTTTTTTACCATTTTCAGCAAACTTTGTAAGGGCATGAGCTGCTCACCTGGAAACAAGGCAATCGAACTCCCACCATGAGAAAATAGAATTGAGCTTTTTAACCTAAATTTGAACGTCTCGAGGTAGATAACTATTGGTGTCACCGAGTGCAAGTGCCTCCAACGAAGTTTCTGCCAATTTTCGCTTGTGTCATTTTCTTTCACTTCCCAATGCAACTTTAGAATCTGCTCCATGGATGAAATTAATCCCTCCTTGCCTATTAATAACAGATAACCTTGTAAGAAGGAAGAAGAGTTGTGAAGAGATGTCTTTGTTCCCTCTTTTATTATCCCATACCTTGGGCTTTTTGGGAGGGAAAAGGCTCCTTCTTGCACACCACACGGTGGTTTTCTTACAAGCCACACTTCCACGGTGAAGAAAAAACAACGCACTTCTCATCGAATTCCATGATGTAATTGTCGTGCCATGTGTAAACTTTTAGTTGGAGGGAGGAGAACAAAAAATACACGGATCTTATTAGCCAAATATGCTCAATCAAGCCCATCATAGGAACACCTTCGATGCAATTATTATTATTCTTATAACATTATTATATTATTATTAAAATTAAATTCAAGTTTCCAAATCATGAGACTCAATCATGTCATATGTAACTCCCCTCAATTAATGCATATGTTAATCTCTCTCTTTTAATGGATTCATTCCTCTCTCTCTTTAGTGCTCTTACACAACTCTTACACACTTTAATGATTAATCATAAAAATATTCCTCTTACACCTATTTAATGTGTAAGTTATACTTCTCTCTTAAATGCATAAGTTACACTCCTCTCCTTTATGGCATAAGTTACACACCTATTTGGGCATATGTAACTCCTGTTCAAGGTGTAGGAGTTACTCCCTCATGAATTTTACCTCCTTGCTCTTCCTATATATTTGTGTCTCTCATCCTCACTTGATACACTTATGCTTGTGAAAGGAGAATTTGAACTTTAGAAATAGAGAGTTGGAGAGTCTAGAGGAAGATTGTGTGTGTGTGTGTGTGTGAGAGAGAGAGAGAGAGAGAGAGTCTTGAAGAGCAAGAGCATATCCTGGAGAGCCAAAGTGATTCAATGTTTACATTAGCTACTGTTATCATATATATTCTTCATATTTTGGTGAACTTCTTCATTCTCTCATTATACTTTGTATCTCTATTGAATAATTGATTCCTAGTAGAAAAAGAATCTGGTTGGGTTTTCCCCCTTGTGGTTTTCCCTTGGTCATTGACCTAACTTCTATGTGTCTCATTAAGTTCTTGGTTGTCTTCCATTGTGCTTATGGTTTATATGGTTTATGTTCTATCTACAAATACTTAACTTATTTTGCAGCATAAATTATTTTTGGATTTAAGTTATTGTAACAGTGTAGAACATCAGAATTTCAATAGGAGGGCCCATCAAGTCTGAGAAACTAGTTTAATGTTATCATAACACCCTCATTGGTTCTTATAAATTATTACTACTATTAATTATAAATACAATTAATATGTGAGTTAAACATATATACATTTAAAAAATCATGTAAAGCAACAATAAGAAATAAGAGTTCAATGTCATAAATAAGAGCCAACCGGGAGTATGGATATGACCTTTTTTAATTAGATTAAAAAAAAGGGCATAACTACCTTAGATATATATCTCAACTCTATATGCTTGAATACTGCTACGAATATTTTGTGGATATTCTGTGGAATTTAATTCCCTACCATCCACCTAATAATTATTGATAATTAAATTAAAATTTAAAAACCCAATGTTGAAATGAACACGTTTATCACATAGTTATTGCTTTTTTATATCTAGAGGAATCAAAAATTGGGTTGGTCTTGTACTAGCATGATTGGGAGGTTGATTCCAACCATTACCACTATACCTCTAGGTGAACCCATGTGCACCCCCACGCATGGCTCACATGATATTCAGGGGGGATTTGAATATTGAACCACATGCTTTCGCAAGACTTATTAATCTCATTGCCCCTAAAGCACTTATCAACATAATTATTAATAATAAAACATTTATTATAAACTTGATCAATTAAACTATTAGAAGAATTCATTTCTATAAACAAAAATAAAATATTTTCTTGAAAACATTTTTTTCTTTTTTCAAAAAAAAAAAATTCAATATTTAATTTAAAAATATATATCATTAAACAAATCAAAATGCTTCAAAAATGATAACACCACAAGAAGTATAAAATAAAAGAAAAACTTAAAAATCATAAAATATTATATAAATATGAAAATCAAGAATAAGAAATGTAATATGTCTTTGGCAAGAAAAGCCACCAATCTACTAAAATGTTAACTAGCTTTTGGATCAAATTTATCCTTTCCCACTATAAAAGTACTTAGTTTCCATGGTAAGATACATGTAGAATTATATCTCAATAGGATGTCTTCTGGAGCTTCAACACATTCTTAAACCTTATTGAATGTTTTTATCTTGAACACATGTTGAAACCTTATTGAATGTAAAAGCATTTATAATTTTTCAATATATTGTATAAGGAGAATATGTGTATTATTTTGAAATTTTAAAATCTGTATATGTATGTTTCCATAGATTGCAATCATTATGAATGTAGTATTTTTTATATTTATGTTGTCTGGAGATTTACAAATGTACAATGTTTAAGGTGGACTCGCCACCCATCATCAAGGACCAAAGAAAATTTGGAAAAAAATTACTTATGTCCCTGATGATGGTTGGTGAGTCCACCCAAAATGTTGGATATTTGTAAATCTCCACAAAACATAAATATCCAAAAAACTACATTCACAATTTTAAAATTGATTTGGTTGGATAGACATAGTAATTTCAAACATATGAATTGTTAATTTTTTTAATATCAAAAAGTTTAAATTTACTATTTAAAATAAAATAATTAATGAAAAAAATATTAATTTGAATATTTCTATGATTTACGGACCCCGAAGATTGGTGACCTTTATGTCCACAAAATATTTGTACCATCATATCCACTTTAAGGGATCACTTCCTACCAACTCAACCATGAAGCCTAACTCCAAGTGTGTTGAGAGAATTGAACCAGTGACCTCTCAATAAGAAATGTGCTTTAACAATGAAGAGTTGACTAATTGAGCTAATCCCAGCAAATTAAATATATATATAATCCTAAATTTTTATAATTTTTAATCTATTTAAAAAAAAAAAAACTATCAAAATATAAAATAGTTTCCCTGAAAAAAAACATTGAAAACAAATATGTATTCACTTTTTTATTTTGAAATTTGGAACCCAATCATGAAAATGTCTATTGTATAATGTTAATGCACATTATATTTGTTTAGATATGTCAAATAAATTTTAGATTGTGTATTCATATTTGTTAATGTAACTACATGAAACATTGGATATGTGCATTTGTGCCCATTGACTCCTTTCGCCTCCCCATTGTGCAACCATTTCATAGTTAAAAGCATTGGGTCGCCCTTGAGCAACCAACCTTTCCACTGCTCGAATTAAACCCTAGTTCAACTTACTAGGAACCACAATCAAATTTCGGGGGATTTTTCTATATATTGGGTTATTATAGCTTACTACCACCTAGGGAGAATTTATTTGGACATTACGTACTTCATGTCTCATTAGATTATGCTAGTTAGTAGGTTCAGTGGACTTTGAACTTATTTGTCTTTGTTATTCTTTTGGTGCTCCTTCAACTTGGCTTCTAGTGCTAGTGGCCTTCTCATGAATCTGACCGCTCTAAAACTTGAGTGGGGATTTTTTAGTTTATGTCAAGATCATGTTTACATATCACAACGAGTTCATAGCCCCAACTAGTTCTATTATGAGTCATTTCTTGATTGATTCATTCAATTAGTTTGTGATTCGATTTGTTGATGTGTTTGGTAGTATTTCAAAATATTGGAATTAGGTTATTCCCTAATTCACCTTCCATAGGACTTTCTTAGTAAAAAATTTTGGCGTGGGAACTTTGTAGTGGTATTTTTCAAAATAATTTTTGTTTTTCCTAGACATCAGTGGGGGTTGATCAAATTTATGATTCATTTTTCCCTCTATTGCATTCATTCTCCATATTGGTTAAGGACGACTGGTATCAACTATGTTGGATGGAGGCTTGTGGGGAAGGCGGTGAAATTTACTCCCACTTCTTTATTTGGATGGTGGCAGGTATTAGGTACATGCATGGAGGTAAGTGTAGGCTTTACAAGTTATTATTATGGTAGGCCTATATCTTCTATAGGATTGGTGTGGCTACTATGATATAATTATTGGAATTCAAGCACGACAAGTCTCAAACAACTCGTTGACATTTCCACTTGTTACTGTTAGATATTTTCCCCAGCGAGGAAAACTAGACATGGAACCCAACAAGGGTAGCGATGACTCATGGGAGTCGTCAGAGATATTGAAGTAGACCCTGGAGATAGAACACATTTATCATTCTCGCAAATATGGTAATTTGTCTCCACAAATATTTAACAAGGACCATTTATACAAGTATTCATAACACCAATCTGGTGCACCTGTATCTTTATTGGAACCCGTTACAGACATTCAACAACCAAAATTCAGGAAGAAAAAAGTAGCTAAAGCCTCCAAAGACATCGAGGAATTGACCTTTGGAAAGGATGTAATGTTTGACAGGGTGGTTAGCCTCAGTAAGAGAGCCATTGTTGGTCAATGGGAATTTCAATATGTTAACATATATCAGATGGAAGAATGGGTTCTACAACACTCGAAACCTCTGGTAGATTATAATCTTAAGGTAAGTATACTTATCAACATTTGGTTTTGTATCCACTTATTTGACCTAGAAGATATTGATAAGATCATTTCTAAGACTTGGATATGGGGTCAAGGAGTTCTTAGTCTGAAGCGATAAACTATTGATTTCAACCCTCTCATAATATCATTGGGTTGAAAGGTGTTTTGGGCTAAACTTCCTGGACTCCCAATGAAATCTAGACTAGGAAGACCTTGGTCCTTATCAGAAATGCAATAGGTCACTTCATTTATCTTGAGGAGCAAAGCCTTTCAAAAGCCAATAAGTGTGTGGCCTAGATAAAAGTATAATTGGACCTAAAATGAATGGAAAATGCACATTTTCAGCCAATTGGTTACTAATGAGTCTTGTTTCAATGTTTGGGATGTGCACAGAAGGGTCATTTTATTAAACATGTATGGGTCAATGACTTAAATGTCACGAGAAGGATGATTCATCATAGTAGACTGTACAATTAACTAAGAAGGTGCACTCAGTGGATGCATCCCCGCCAAATCAGGATGGTCTAAATGTCACCGGTTTATTATCTCCATCCTTTTCTTTCTCCTCTATACCATTGGATAATGATGTTATTACATAAAATAATGACACACTACCTTCCTCTATTCCTAGAAATTATCTTTCATCTGTATGCATCAATCCTCCTATTATAAATAAGGGTATGGGATGCTCTGCGTTATTCCAATCCATTTCTATCCTCAATCCTTGTCCTCCCATCATTTATGGTTCTAGGACTTCTAAGGATTTAAATGGGGTAAATCGAAACCTTTTCAACTGGGAGGGTTCTCCTATTAATATAGTCACTTCAGAGTTTGTTGTTACATTCCCACATTATATTGATGCCTTGCATTCCTTAACAACCCCTATTAAATTTGGGTATTTTCTATCCTCACATCCCTAGATTCTAAAATCAATAACTGCATTCAAGATACACCTCCACTATCCTCCTCCTCAAATTATATATCCACTTTAAACCATCTTCCTGTTTATACCATGGTATATTCTCCCTCCCTGTCCCTCTTAGTCTCAACCATGAATGTTACCATTTCAAAAACCAAAAGACTAGCACGTAGGGGAAAGACTTATGTGGAATACCAAGCTTTCATGGAGAATAAGAGCATACAAGACTTGAGTGCACCCCATTGGAGGATATGGATGAAACACTTAGGGCCCTTAGAGCACTTCCCTCCATATTGTTTCACTGTGATTATTATGTCTATGAATATCAAGGGTTTGGGAGGAGCCTCAAAGAAGTCCTCCCTTCAACATATGATATAGTCTTAAAAACCATTAGTGGTCCTACTACAAGAAACACTTGTTGAGGCTGATGGGGTGTGGCCATATTTACTTAGTATTCTCCCTGATTGGCACCTCAATGTGGTGGATGCATAGGGTCACTCTGAGGGATTAGCTACTCTATGGGATCCATATGTAGTAATTTTTTCCTCATATATATTTGATGTTTCTATTATGATCTTGAGACATGTTACAAGTTGTTCTACTCCCATTCACATTGTAAATTGCTATGGCCCTTGTGGAGCGAGGAAGAACTTTTGGAATTTTATCAATAATTGTGGTATCCTCAAGGTAAATTATCTTATTTTTTTGATAGATCTGAATCTATCTTTGTCTACAAATGAGATTTTGGGGAATTCCTGTCATATTGACCCACTTGTTGATTTTTCAATTCTCTTTTTAACCAAAAAAAATTGGTAGATGTTACACTTGTGCCATCACAACCTACATGGAATAACAAGAGGTCTAGTTCAAAAGGGATAGCGAAAATAATAGATAGGTTCTTAGTCAAGGAATATCTTTTAGGTGGTTTAAGCATGGTAATATCATGGGTTCACATCATAGGGATATATGACCACTTCCCTATTTTCATGAGGTGGAAATTAGATGGCATATGCATTAAGCATGTTCCCTTCAAATTTAATCATTCTTGGCTTGTGGAACATGAGTTTATTTATTTAGTTAAATAGTGTTGGTTGGCCCTAAGTAAAGCAGAACACAACACTTACTTGGACCGTGTTACTTCCGAACTCATATTTTTAAAGGTTGTTGTTAAGAGGTGGGAGAGACAAAAAAAGAAGCAAATGTATAAGGATTTACAGGAGATTGATGAAAAAATGGAGGTTTTAAGTAATCCATTACATTTGTATTTCTTCAAAGAGGAGACAAAAAATACTCATATTACAAGAGGAGATTTGGTGGTTCAAAAGCATAGCAATGTGGATAAAGTTTGGGGACAATAATACAAAATTATTTCATAACTGTTCAAACCAGAGAAGAAGAAGTAACACCATATGGGAGATACAAGATGAAGGAGGTAACACAATTAGCACTTGGAATCAATTACAGTTGGAGGCAGTCGAGTACTTCAAGGTTCTATATTATGCAAGGAAAGGTATTTACGTAGCACATCAATTAAGGATTCTAGAGAATTATCCATGTTTTCTCTTCATTGAAGAAGATGAATATATTGGGCAACCTGTTACTTTGGGGAAGATGGAATAGGTCCTTAAATATTTTGCTAAGGACAAGAGTCCATGCCCAGATGGTTGGACTCTAAAACTTTTCTTACACTTCTTTGACCTTATGGGTCAGGACCTTTTAAATTTGGTTGAGGAAACATGATTTTTCAAGATTATTTCAAGGAGCACTCAACTCCATATGTATTTCTCTTATTCTAAAATCATCCAAACCATGGTCATTCAGTGATTTCAGACCAATTTTGTTGTGTAATTTGGTCTATATGTTGATCTCTAAAATGATCTCTTACAGATTGAGACAAAATATTTTTGTTTCAATATCTAGAGAGAAATTCGGTTTCCTAAGGACCAAGCAGATACATGATGTTATTTTTGTTGCACATGAATGTCTCCATACGTTGAAGACTAAAAATCAAAGTGGCATCATTCTTAAATTAGACCTCATTAAGGCATATGATTTGGTGGATTGGGTTTTCCTCTGTCTGGTTTTATACAGAATTGGACTTACACATGAGGTTTTCTAATGGATCATGGCTTGCAAAACCATGGTATAATTTTTTGTCTTAGTAAAGGGAATCCTAACCATTTTCTTCAAGGCATATCGGGGTTTAAGATAGGGATTCTCTTTGTCTCCTTGGCTTTTTATTATTGTCATAGAGGTTTGAGTTGGCTTATCCAAATGGAGAAGCAAGGCTTCTAGTCTTCTTATTGGTAAAAACAAATCCATTTTTATTCAGTTAAATGTGGATGCAGAAGTCTTAAGAGATTCATATGATCTTTATGACATACAAGTTAAGACTTTATCTAAAGGCTTCACTTATGTTTTTTTTCTTAAACCAAATAAGATTTATTACAAGACTGGAGATGGTTGGTAGATAAATTTATAAAGAAATTGAATAATTGGACGTCACGATGGCTTACCATGGGCAGTATGATTATCCTTGTTAACTCAATCCTATAAAATATGTATATTTATCGGATGCATATTGCTACAATGCCAAAGTTTATCATAAAACAAATAAACTCTATTAATGCTAACTTCATTTGGTCAGGGAAAGGTGACAAGAAAAAATTTCACCTGAAAATCTTACAAATTATCACTAGACCCAAAAAGGAAGGTGGGTGAGGACTTAGGAGTATGGAGCTATTTGGAAAGGCACTGGCATTTAAATATTTATGGAGAGCCCTATTTGGAGGGGATTGTGGAAAGGCGTAACCAAAGATAAGTTTATAAAGGAGGCTCAAATTCTAAACTGGCTAAAAGATAATTGCAAACCCACTGCCCAAATGCCTTTTATTTGGAAATCACTTTCTAAGGCAAGACCTTGGATTGCAGATAATCTTGTATGGAGAATTGGAGAAGGTACTTCGGTAAAAATTAGTATAAATATATTTGCAAGGTCCTCTAGATCTTATTGTCTTTATGCACAGCCTACAAATTTCTTACATCAACAAGGAGTCATTTTTCTGAATCAAATTCAAAAGCCTCTTCCTAGGAACAGTGGGGATAGATGGTTGAATGTGATGGATTTGGGCCTAACAGGTACCTGGACATTGTTATGGAAAACATTATTTATTGGATTAATAGACAAGGGTCAGGATTTCATTTTCAGAAGATAGTCTTATATGGAACGGTATCTCTGTAGATGGTAATGTCATTGTCACGAAAGCATACCTTCATAGTACCAAAGCATAACCGACATAGGAAATATTATGGTGGTTTCCAAAATTATTGAAGAGGAAACTCCTAACTAAATTAAAAAAAAAAATTGTTTGCTTATGTTTGATGAAAAAAATTCTCCCTGGGTAGATTTTATGCAAAGAAGGCTTTGGTGGGCCAAAAATATGTCCTTTATGCTATTCTACAGATGAATCCATTACTCATCCCTTTCTATAGTGCCCTTTTATTGTAAGTGTGTGGATTTCTATTATAATTTTTTTACAACTTTACTTTGATTGGAATGGGA
>APFE030991693.1:0-15321 GCA_000404065.3 Pinus taeda | reverse complement strand
GTAACAAATGCTTCTAGAAAACTCTAGAATTAACCCAAGATGAGTTTTTTAAGATAAAGATTGCGCCTTTTGACTTTTACAGGGGTACACACCTTCCCCTTTACATATAGAGCGTATAAGTACACAGATAACTTGAACAAAAGGTGCAGGCCCGCAGGCAAAAGTAAGAGAAAGTGTGGAACCAGAGTTACATTGCTTTTTTGATGTCTTTCTCTCATTTCTCAAGCTTGTTTTGAAGAGCTGAGGTTTAAGACTTGCAGGAAGCTGGTATAGGTAATGATAGACCTACACCGACTGCAAATAATCAAGATGAGGATATTTTTGTGTAACATGAGCTTTAGCTCTTAGTCCCACATTGTGGTCATATGACTAGAAACTAGATCTTCAAACCAAGTGTCACACTTCTCGATAAAATCATCCAGTATCATGGATTAGAATAAGAGGCTAAGGATAAGAAAATGATCTTTGATCTGATTTAAAATATTATATTGCAGTGCTAAGATCCTCCGCAGATTATAAACAAAATGCTTTCATCGTGCTTAACGATTTATTAATTTTTGCAAATGAAATGAAGAGTTTTTATGTTAATTTTATGTGCAATTTAACATAAATAAGAAATGGAATAACATCACAAACATGTACAAAACATCATAAAAAATAAATTACAACCAGTACATGATAAAGGAGTTCACCCCTTGTGGGGTACGTCTCCTTGGTCCAGGTACAAATGTAAATATATATGTTTACAATGCTCAGTTGCTTTTGAATCCTGCTCCAATGAGTCCAAAATGTCCAAAAATGGCCATCTAACCTAATTTTGCATCCAATTTGGTGGAAATATGAAGAAGTTATGACTTCTCCTTCTTTTCCCATCACTCGCTCCACAAATTGCCCCATTTCTGGCACAATCCTATAAATTATATTCAAAAAGGTGTTAACTGAGAGAAAATTTCATCGTGTGGCAGGGCATAATTTGTTGGCTGATTGTTCCATCGCAAATCGCAATCAATGAGGAAACTAGTGGGCTTTATAATCTGTGAAAACGACTGGTGATATGCGATTGTGATGTCACAGACCCGACAAAAGTATTAACCATAACTAATAAACATATCTCGTCCATGATCGTTTCACAAATCACAATTCGGCAGAGTATCGACGGTCCATATATGCGAGACATCATTTTTTCTGCAAAGTACGATTTTCATTTGTGATCCATCGCATCCCAACTCTACGACCAATCCCTTAATGCCTTTCAGCCTATCTTTTGTAAAGTGTGATTGTAATCTGCACTCTATTGCATTGCATCGCAACCCTTCCCTACTCAGGGCCAATTCCTTAATGCCTTCATGAATGTCTTATTGCATTGTACCTTGGTTGTTCTGGTGCCGATTTTTAAGGCCAACTCACTTGTGACATTCAATTTGTGAAATGCGGGGGCCACTGGCAGTATGGCAGTTGGTGCTTCCCCATTCGCTAAAAGGCCTTGCCACATCATGCACTCCTGCCATGTGTCCAATTCAAACTTGAACTTTGACTTGCTCTAACTTCTGCATATGAGCTCGGATTTGAGTGTCGTTCACACTGCTCGATCCATACTCATGAGCTCTTCGATCTGAACCTAAGTTATCAATATGATGATACTTTGATTTTTGAGCCTAATTTTGAGAATCTCATCACTCCTCCCCAATTGAATTCTTTTGGATCTCAAAAGATCACTTTCAATTGACCAGCAAGGGAGTGTACAGTTCCCTCAAAAGATCACTTTCAATTTACCAGCAAGGGATTTGTACGCTTGAGCCCCACTCGAAGATAATCAACCTTTACCCTGCTGGATGTCCTTGTTCTTCTGTCAAGTATAGTGTCTTGCTGAAGCTCATCAAGGAATTCTAGAGAAAATTATTCAATAGAGGGAATTTTAGTATTCTATCCTTGATCTTCAATCAAATGAGGCTCATACAGCCTTAAATTCTCAACATTAACAACAACATAAATTTACATATATGAAGGTAAATACCACCTGAAGGCAATGTTTCCAATTTTTTCCAAAATTTTGACTGGAGCATATTTAATTCATTTTAGCTATTTACCTTCTCTTTCTATCATCTCTTTATTAATGTGAATCCAAAATTCATCACCATCTTGGAACTTGATATCCTAATAGTGCTTGTCACGCCTTGCTTTGTACTTGTCTTGGCTTTTCTCATGTTATTCTTGAAACTTTTGGTGCACTAATTGGATTTGTTAAATGAAATTTATTTCTTTGTCTATGTCGCTATGACCTTCAATAGAAACATCTTTTCCAAAAATAAAATCCAAAGGAGATTTAGGCAGGTATCCCATGCATGCTTCAAATGGTGAAATTTGAGTTGAAGAGTGCTTGGCTCAGTTGTAAGCATGTTGAATATACTGAAAATGTTCATCCCACATCTTAGGATGCTGGCTACAATACCCATGAAGAAAGTGTATCACTGTTCTATTTACCACTTCCGTTTGACCATCTGTTTGTAGATGAAAAGTTGTACTCTTTCTCAGTTTGGTGTCCATCGATCCCCACAATATTGACCAAAATTTCCCAACAAAGTGAGAATCTCGATCACTAACAATGGATGTAGTGTTGGAAATAATACTGACAGGTGGGGTGAATCATTATTATCAGATCAAGAATTTTTCTTTTTCATAATCAGATTTATATACGCTACTTTGCAAAGGGGAACTAGCGTGTACATGCAACTGTCTTTAAGGAAACCAGTGTTTATGCAGTAAACTTATGATTCAGTTAGCTCATCATATGTGGATATTTAATTAGTGCATCAGTACTTCATCAATCATTAAACATTAACCATGTGCAGTATAAACATAATAAACCATTACACATAAGAAACACACATGAACACCAAGATTTAACGTGTAAACCCAATGTGGGCAAAAACCACTCGCTGCTGTTGTCTCTGTCTTCTTTTAATAATAAGAGAATATATTTACAATCTCGTACTCATGAAGACTCATACCAGTACACAGTCTTCTACCTATAGAAGGTTACAACCTTCTCTCATTTTCTAGCTTCTAGTGGAAGGGAGCTACAACACCCTAGCTCTTGTACTAGCTAATATGTTTACTACTACATAGGTGTCTGCCTACAGAAAACTCCATTCTTCCTCTAGGGACAACTTTTCATGAACTTTTAGACTAGATGCTCCTAGCACATATCAATAAATATGAAGACCTTGACTCATTAATAACCCATCAAAAATTTAGAAACTCAGACTTCATCAACCAACATGTAGTTAATCTGAAACAATTAGATCACTATCATGAGAACACTATACTGAACCTAGAAACCAGTATGAACATTCAAAACCAACTGAACCTCAAAAGTTCTTGTGTTAAACTATATACTCTACTTCAATGAAGAAAACCTACGTGTATACACTACCTTCAGCCCAACTAGCATATACCTCTAAATATTATGAATCATAAAATCTCTAAATCACATATTGTACCAACCAACAATGTATTGAACATCTACTGTCAACTTACAGAACTTTACACATGGAAGCAACATAAAACACTTCTTCTCACTTATACAATCAATCAAATATCAACCTCCTTATGCATTCAGTTTTACATTCAGATCTAAGAAGACTTCATTGACAGACAATAGTAAAATAGCAGCAACCATAAAGTAGTAATATTGATCTAATAGATCAATCATCTCTAAACATCAACCTTGTATTTTGTATACGCTACTTGAAAGAATATAACCAACATGTATATTCTCTTTTGTCGAGACGAACTTGCGTACAAATCTGAAAATATTGACTCATAACTTTGCTGCAGTTCCATATTTTAGACAAACTGAGATCATGATAGGTCACGAATAAAACAGATGCAAAACATCAAATCTGGCCTCAACCAATATCAGATCATTCAAGAGTAAGTCATTTCAAGTCTCATGATCTTGGTCCAATATTGAACTGAAGGTGCACATAAATATTTCAGATCTAGTCCCAAACATAACCCTGCAACATAAAATATTGTTTAGGTAGAAGTATTCCTTAGAATCTTATTTACTTGGACATCTGGCCTTAGGATCCTCTCTTCCTTATATATTTTTTGGCCTTTCTCAATACCATGGACCGAATTCATTTAGGACCAATACCTTGGATCAAATACCATGGACCGAATACCTCGGACTAAATACCTAGGGTCAATATCATGGTCCAAAGATACCTTGGACCAAATACCATAAACTAAAGTGATGGTTTTCAACATGTATGTGCTTTTCCTTCTGTGGTAGTGCGTGCGTACGTTATACGCTATTTCTGTTCAAAGTACCTGCGTGTATATGTTGCTTGTTCTGTACCACGACCCTATTGCCTCTGAATATTCCTGATAGCCTCTTACCAAGAGGTAGGCAATCCAAAATTAACCGAAGCAATTTGAAATAATAACTGACCAATTTGTTAAGCTGTAACTTGCTTTTTACATGGCATCAAAATACACATTGTGATGATCCTATCCATAACTACATACAAGTAATCATGACCTCCTTTCGGCAATTGAAGACCTCCTACAAAATCCATAGAAACACTCTCCCATGGTCATGAAGGAACTGAAAGTGGTGTGTACAATCCTAACTTCCTATTACTAAGCCTACTATTTGCACATAATGAACATCTTTTAATAAAACGAGACACGCTTTCAGGCATACGAGGCCAATAAAAATACCTATGTAGATGTGCCACCATATTACTTACACCGAAATGATAAACAATAAGAGAAGTATGTGCCTCTCTTATGATGTTAACTCTTTCTTGTTGTGGAATAAAACACTTTCTAAGATGGTATAACAAGTTATCATGCAAATGATAATCTAATTCCTCTACATGGTTACATTGACTCAAGCTTGCAAAAACATCTTGAAAGTCATTATCTAATCCATATTGCTCAATATAACTTTCATGTTAAACAAAATTATGCTCGAGTAAAGTAGTTTCACTAACAATAGGCCGAGAAAGCATATGAACAAATTTGTTGTAGATACCTTTATTATACCTGATTACGAAGTGAAATAGTTGAAGAAAACCCATCCATCAAAAGAGTCGTGATTTCTACAACTTTGATTGAGATTGTAAGTATTGCAATGGTTGATGATCGGTGTGAATGATGTTTTCCTTAACCATCAAGTAGGGCTTCCATTTTTTCACACTTTTCACCAACGCATATAATTATTTTCATATGTAGGAAAATTAATCATTGCACCATTAAATTTTCCAAATGAAAATAGATAGGCTTACCATCTTGAATGAGGATTGTACCAATAGCATAATCACTAGCATCAATATGAATCTGAAACAACTATCTCAAGTCTGGAAGTGTAAGTGTTAGAGTTTTAATGATATTTTTGTTCAATACATCAAAGGTGTTTTTCTATTTTCCCACCCACTGAAAATCCTTTTTCACACTTGTTAACGCAAGCAAAGGAGCGGCTATAACAAACAAAAACAATGAATTTCATCCAATATTGGGTTGCTTCGAGAAAACTTCTTACCTCTATAACTGTCTTGGGCCTTGGCCAATTCACGATGATGTTAACCTTAGAGGGATCGATTTTCAACTCACCTCCTCCAACAATCTGATGCAAGTAAACTAAAGGAGTTTTTCCAAGCTTGTATTTTGACATCTTAAGATACAAATGTTCTTTTTCGAAGACATCAAATACTTTTCTTACATGCACGACATGATCATCACAAGATTTAATGAAAATTAAGATGTCATATAAGTATACTATGAAAAAAGCATCAAGAAATGAACTCAATACATAATATAGCGGAAGAATTACATAAAACAAACGATATAACTAGCCATTCAAACAAACCTGGTTTTGCTTTGAATTTTTCCTTCCAAATGTATCCTTTGGCTATTATAATTTGATGGTAGCCACTTCTTAAGTCCAACTTAATAAACTATTTTGCATCTTTCAATTGATTAAGTAAATTATCTATTTTGGGCAGTGGGTAATGGTTCTTCACCGTAATTTTTTGCAATGCGTGAAAATCCACACACATGTGCCATGTTCCATCCTTCTTTGAAACCAATACAATAGGTGAAACACACGATGACAAAGATGGTCTTATGATCCATTTATTCAACAACTCTTGAATTTGCTTCTTAGTTTGTAAGCTTTCCATCATTGACATTCTGTACATTCCAATGTTAGGAAGAGGAAAATATTGTTGAATCTATATCTCATCTTGGATTTCTCTCGTGTGAGGCAATTCTTTTAGTTCCTAAAAAATTCATCATATTGGTTAACTAGGTCAACCAATTCAGATTTAAAATTCAAATCACAGCCTTTAAAATCTTCAATATCGACATCATTCCTAGGTTTGATCAATATAAGCATAAAATTATTGCTCAAATTTACCAGTCCTTTCATCTTCCTTTCGTTAACAAGTGAAAGATTTGTTTTCTTGCTGTGAGCTCTCACAATATATTATACTACATTTTTTAATAAATGATATTTTTTTCATTTCTATGGAAGACAAATTTTCTTTCATAAAGGTGTGAGCTACCCAAAATGAAGCCAAAAATATCTAGCAACACAATGTCAAGCTCCACTTCATCTATGAATTTTGCAGTGATGGCGAATTTCAGTTTACACTTTCTTGTAACCTGCAATTGTGCATTGTCACATACCCATCCGAGGGGATACAGTTTATGATGTGCAACGATTTCCAGATTTAAAATCTTGAGAATGTTTTCAGAGATAAGATTTTCTAGAGGACCCATATCAAACAAATTATCAATCATGTTATCTTTTGAGATCACTCTTATGTGAAACAATTCTATTCTCCTATTTTCATTTGGAGTTTCATTTTGTGAGTTTGAAGAATTAGTTCTGGCAATGGATTCTCTTTCTTTTAAACCCATGGCTGTGATTTTAGTTTCATCACCCAAATTGGATCCTAAATCCTATTGAGTGGTTGCAGTTGTCTTTTGTTTTCCCTTGTTGTTGTTTTCCTCTGGTCCCATTTCGGGATGAACCTTCTAACATAGAACTTCATCGCAAGCCTCTTTGGAACAATGTTTGCAAGTAACTTTCTCTCCTTATTTTTTTATAGACACATTTTTCTTTTCCTTCCATTTGAATGCCTTTTCTTTTCCCTTACTCTTAACTGAATTTTTACTACCTTCTTTCGGGGTGTTTTTCCCTCTTGCTTAAATATGAGTGGCTTGCGCACACGCATCATCTAGATTATTGGGATTATAAATTAAGCTAGTATGCCTAAAGTAATTGTGTAAACCCCCTATGTACGTCAACAATGTGTCCTATGATTGAAAATCTACACCTAACCTCAAAGACCTTTTTCTGAATTCTTGGGTGCAATCTTTCACGTGTTGACCTTTAAGCTCTCTAAAGTTATACCAATTCGTGATGGATTTTTGCATATAAGGTAGAGAGTACAATTGTCTTTTTATTGCAAAAATTCAATCATTCCAAGAAATATAGATATTATCGTCTTTTTTAATCTCCTCTTGGGTCTTTGATTCCCACCATACTAGTGATGCAACCCCCAATCTCAAGGAAGATAACTGAATCTTTTTGTCATCTTATTGAAGGTTTTGAATCTTGTAATAGACCTCCAACCCATGAATCCAATTATCAAGTTTCTTTGTACTCACTTCACCATTATACATGGGCTACTCGAATTTAACATCAAGTTTTAAAAAAGCATGTACCAATTCCTTTTGAAGTATGATGATCAGTATGAGTAAGGGTGGTGTTTGTGGAAGAGGGTGAAGATGCTTGTTAAGAAGAAAATGAAGAAGATGGTGGAGAAGGTGGAGATTTGTCTCCATTTATCTTACCTCATTTTCCACTACCTACTCCTGGAGAGCCTTCTCTTTTGGGAGGTTTGGGACTTTCCCCTTACAACCTAGTATTCCTCTCTTCACAGAGGACCTTTGCCATATCTAACATATCAAAGAAAGCCTTTCTGAAGGCCTTCTCATCTTCTATCATGTTTGTAGCTTCTCCTTCATGAGACATGATCTCTGGAGTGTCAACCACAACTCGAGGTTGAATTGGTGTTGGATATTGTGGCAACCTTGCTCTCCTTCCACTTGACCCAACTTCAGGTCTTCCAACAAAATTTCCTTCACCTCATTTGAACTTTAACCTTGTAATGATTACATAAACTTGCAAACAATTAAATCCTTCTTTCACAAAGAAAACCGAGTCGCTCTGAGACAAAATTGATTTTATTTAGAATATTAGATTGTAGTGCTAAGATTCTTCTCAGATAATAAACAAAATGCTTTCATTATGCTTAAGGGTTCATGATTTTTTTCAAGAGAAATGGAGAGTTTTTATGTTCATTTTATGTGCAATTTAACATAAATAAGAAACTGAATAGCATCATAAACATGTAAAAGACATCATCAAAAACAAATTACAATAAGCACATGACAAAGGAGTTGACCCCTCCTTGGCTATGTCTCCTTGGTCGAGCTTCGAATGGCTTGGGCCTCTCTATTATGCTCAAAAGTGTAAACATTTATGTTTACATTGCTCAATTGCTTCTGAAACCTGCTCCAATGAGTCCAGAATGTCCAAAAATGGCCATCTAGACTCTTTTTGTATCCAATTTAGTGGAAAAATGAAGAAGTTATGACTTCTTGTTTTCCCATTATTCGCTCCACAAATTGCTCCATTTCCATCATGATCCTACAAATTAGCCACAAAAATGTGCTAACTAAGTCAAAATTTCGCCGTGTGATAGGCCAAAATTTTCATCTAACTATTTCATCACAAATCACAATTGGTGAGGAAACCAGTGGGCTTTATAGTTTGTGAACATGATCAGTAATGTGCGATTGCGATGTGGCAGGCCTGACGGATGTACTAACTGCAACCGATAAACATATCGCTTTGGGGAACCTTTCACAAATCATAATTTGATAAAGTATTAGTGATCCATATATGACATAATTATATTTTTCTATCAAGTGCGATAGCGATCCGTGATCCATCACATTGCAACTCCAGGGAAAATCAGTGGATGCCTTTCCACCTATCTTTTGTGAAGCACAATTGTGATCTGCGATCAATCGCATCACATTGCAATACTTCCCTACTCGTGGCTGATTATTTAATGTCTTCCCGCCTATCTTATCGTGTCATACCTTGGCTATTATGGGGACGATTTTTAATGCCAACCCACCTACTACATTCGATTTGTGAAATGTGGGGGCCAATGGTAGGATTCCACTTGGTGCCTCCCCATTCGTTGAAGGGCCTTGCCACATCATCCACTCCTGCCATGTGTCCAAGTCAAACCTAAACTTTGACTTGCTCTAACTTCTGCACTTGAGCTTGGATTTGAGCGTCATTTGCACTGTTGGATTTAAAATGACGAGCTATTCGATTTTCACTATATGTGCAGTTACATACACTTAGTCGAGGTCGCAGTGTTTTTGTCTCATAATTTGGTGGTATGGACCCACATAGGTTAATTTGCAAGGGATGTTAAGCATGGCTCAACTATTGTTGTTTTACTAAGGTTTGGACTTATGTGAGAGCCTAAGCTGTTAAGGGTTTATGAAGCACATTATGATGCTATCGCTCAAGAGTTTTCAAGTTTTCTAATATAATGCCTAATGGTAAATTTGTAGATCTACAAAGTTCTTAGGCAAGATCCTTTAACATAGAATTATATGTCTCCATCATACCCAGGTCATCCAGACCATTTGCATGAAAAGAGAGAAAATAGAAAAGCCTCCCAATATTGGGAAATTTACTCATGAATTGAACCTTCACTTCAACACGTGAAAGAAAACATCCATTGAAGAAAATTCAAGTCAATTATCAAAACATAAGACATGATTTTCTTCCCATAGAAAATACAATGAAATTCTCAACCATTTAACTTATTATTACATGATGAAGGCTCATACACATAATCATAAAATATCAAAGAATTTCAGTTAGCAATATTCATGCACAAATATCTTGCTAGATGATTTTATGTTGATTTGTTTCTAAATAATCAACATAGATCCATCTTAAGTTGGGATATACCAAAGCATCTCTTTTGGAATGTAAAGCTTGAGAAAATGTTTGCACCTCAAGAGTTTGATTCCTTACCCTTCATAAATATTAGGTTAATATGGATCTATGCTAGATTTCTTGAAGAACTCATTCTTCACTAGTTCAATCAGAGGTATAGGTGTTCTTAGCTTCTAGATTTCTAATTCAAAACTGAAAGGAGAAGGAGACTTGTCAAGGACTCTTACCTCATGGGCTGGAGCTTTGAGGATGATGGGATCAACTGTTGGTTGCTTTTGCTTATTAGTTTATTGTACTGCAGGGACATGAGCTCTTTGAACAGGAGTTTCCTTGGCATTACTCATCTTCGACCTCAGATTATATTTGTGCTGATCTTCAGTTTGTAGAACAGCTTCACTGTCCCACTCTTGGCTAATCTAGTCATTGAATAATGACTTTTCATAGGTAGCTAAGGTCAAAAAGGGGTCACTGCCTCTGTCTTCCATACAATGGATCTCATCATCTTAATCAAACTACTCCTCTTCCATGACTATATTTTGGAAAGCGGTCTTCATCCTTTGGTCTTCATCGACATCTTTGCTTCTTTGCAAAATCTGCAACTGCTCATTAGCTCTTCTATATGGATTTGGATTTCTAGGAGCATAGGTATCAAGAACTCTTCCTTTCCAAGGACGCTAATTACTCTATTATCTTGGTCATTTTATCAATGTTGGGATCTAAAGATGATGAAGACTCACCCCTCTGTCTACTTCTATCAAAATTCCCCTTGAGCTTCTCTTCAGCCATGATGTTTGATTCTACTTCCAAGATCGCATCTTGCATATCATCCAATGTGGCAGATCGCCTCTCCCTCAATAGTAGACAGAGGTCCAAATCAAAAGCACAAGCATGGGTGAGTTTAGCAGAGTTAGTGGTGGGTTTTACTTCAGCTGGTATCTTGTTGTACATGTGGTTAAACCTCTTATTAAAATCAGACACAAGTCACCATTTTCCCTCTTTAAGTTCCCAAACTTGGTGTGGTACTAGAGTAGATCCTTATCCCCCAATGCTTTAGGAATGCATCATCTAAAGCCTCAATAGCTATTATAGACCTTAGGGTCAGTTCTCTAAACTATTTTCTAGCCTCTCCATCTATATTTTGGACAAAGACTCTCATCCACGCATCATCTTCACTAATGTCCAGGTTATCAGCATAGCTATAGAATGACTCAAGATGTTCGTCAGTTGTAACACCTTCAGTCCTATTGAACTTAGGCATATATTTCTAATTTTCTCTAGTAGGCATGGCATTCAAAGGAGTGGGCAGTACTAGAGGCCCATACCTAACAAATATGATTCTTTCCATTTTGGTAGGTGCTTGCAAGTCGTCCATATCTGTGGTGGCTATAAGAGTACTAGAAGTCAGAATGAAAGAGGGCGGAGGAGTGACTGATAGGACTAAAGGGGTATGATGGATAGGAGGTGAGGTTTCCTTTTGGCTTGCAACAAAAGGAGAACCTAAAGAGTAAGGAGCTTTATGAATCTCTAAGATTTTTTCTTCGCTGCTAGTATTAGAAGTTATACTCTCAACATGTATTTGTTCTATTACAGGATTTTCTTGAAGAGATATAGGAGATTGTTTATAAATACCTGAACCTGATGCTCCTTTCTACAACACCTTTCTCTCTTTGATGATTTTTTTAGGATCAGATACTGGGTCAGCTTGTGGCTTATGAGGTTTTCTCCGAGTACGCCTCACAAACTGAGCCAGAACTAGGAAGTGGAGTCACCAAGAGGTTTTTCGTTTAGTAGAGTTGCTAGATAGATGATTACAAACGAAAAAATGTATAGCCTTTGTATATCAACAAAGTTGGATTTGTGTCATCTCCCAGGGAAGCTGAGCCTCAGTCTCCTCTCCTCGGCAATGGTGCCAATTATGTTATCACTCCAGGAAGATCTCCTAAGTTGCAGCTCGGAGATGCTTGGTAACATATAATCTTCCTTATTGTTCTCGGAACTATTGGAATGGATGAAGGTTTGGATCAAGCCAGGTAACCATTTCGACTCTGTTTTCACTCTAGACATGCATGAACATCGTGAGCTTGACAAGGATTTAGACCACTAATGCTCAATATTTTATAAATTCAATGGATAGATGTAGAATACTTACTGTACTGGTAGATGCATACATAAACATATATGAATAGCTAGCTACACGAAGTAAATGAAGCTTGCAAATCTAATGTATGAATGCAGAGATAAGATGACAATTATCTGGCATTACACACACAAGAAAACATGAATAACCTATTCAATTTCAAATCCAATTTATTAATGTAGAGAAAAGATGACAGTTATCTAGCATTAGACATAGAAGAAATCATGAATAGACTATCCAGGTGCAAGTTTAGGACAAATGAGAAAATGGGAATTGAACATGCAATAACAAAAGAAGCTTGTATTACTAGAATGAAGATGAGACCTGCAAGGAACAGAGTATCAACAGTCTCCAGAAGTTGAACCTTTGTTACATTTAACTTTAAGCCATTTATAGTCCTTTTACAATGCTCCTGAGCTCTCAAAGGTTGAGAGTGTCTTAATTTATCCTCTATGTATTTAACAACTTGATGCCCTGACCAAGCATGCATGGGCTTGGAGGTTTGTTCTTCTGACAGCAAAGTAACTACATTCTGGTAGTTCATTGTTCTATCTGGGAGCTCGCTTGTGCAAGCGATGCTCCATGATCATTTTTTGGTTCGAATGGGCTACGCTGTCGATGACCCATGATCGCTTCTCAATCTCTGCCTCCTGACAACTATTTTCTGGCCTTTGTTTTGTGATGGAATGAGTCTTCGGGCCTCTATAATCCCTTTAATTATTTATAATGACTATTTTTTGTTTTACATAGAAAACATTGCACACAGTAAAATCCTACCCATCTCTTTTTATTTTTGACTTCAAAAGTCTTCAGATACTATTTATTCCCCTATCGAGCCCATCCTTATCCCTATCCCAAGTCGTTGATGGCCCGTTCTTAGTCTTCGCTTTATATTTGGAAATATGTTAAAACATTGGATATATATTAAAAAATGCTTTGGCGGACCTAAAAATATTATATATTTTCATTCTCGAACCCTTTCGGGTCTAGGTTTTATAACATTGGCAGTGCTCCAAGGTTCCCTTTGTATCTCGTTAAATAATGAAAAACTACGTAAATGCATTAAAAATGGCCTTTCTTCGAACTTCACATTTTATGCAATACCATGTATAATACCGTCGGTTCTAGTTCATCGGGTCACACACATATATGTGTAAATTCCCTGCCCCATGGTGTTGCTTCGATACGATATAGCGATGAAATCTAATCGCAATCGCATATCACTCATGCCTCACGCCATTGATAGCACTCTTCGTTAATCTCTGATAGTGATCCTATGATGTGACGTGGGCCATCAATCTGCACACTTGATCGTCGGTCCACGTTGCATCATTGATCGCCATCACAAGTTCCACATGATCTGCCCTTAATCTACCGATTGCCTCCACCGATTGCAACTAGCCAATTGGAGATCACTGATCAGGGGTGTCTTCCGCCCAACCTTAAGTCCTTGTGTGATTTGGCCAATTGTGATTTGTCGATTAGATCTAGATCGTTGATCGACCAGCTATGCATTTCTCTATTTATGCCTCCGCTACTTGGTTTTTCATTGCTTTTATGTATTTCTGGCCTCCCGAGAGTACATTTCCGCCATGCTAAGGGTTCTTCTCTACGCTGGTTTTTATCGTTGGCATGATTTTATTATCTTTCAAGGAATTTAAAGAGCATATTTGGATTCATTTTTAGGCCATTTTCCAACAAGGCTAAGAGTACCTATGTTGTCTAGCTAATTGATTCATTCTCTGCTAGTGTGGTTCAATGGGGTAGATGGAATTATTATTCTAGTGATGGGCTTCTCTTTAGCTTGCTAGCTTTTTGTCTTGATTGATTATTTATTGGTACATATTTTCATAGTGCTAAGGTTCCTCAAATCCTATGAACTTGAAGTTCATGTTTCCCATAGAAGATTCTTATGCTCTAGAGTATGCTAGGGATTTTTTGTTTCCTTGAGACCTTTGACTGTTTAATACCTCATTTAGATTTATTATTCCTTTTACAATATTTTCATTTATACATTTCTTCCTCAAGATAGTTATATTCTTATGCATGGATCAAACCTTGAAGAACTTCTTTCTTTCCTTTAGCTTCTTCTAATTTGATTTTCACGGACAAAATCTCATCCTTGAATTTTTTTAAGATTGTTTCCTTATTTAACTTGAACAACTCTTATTTTTAATGCTTGCTCTCTTCTTCTAGTTTATCACATGTCCCTTGTTTTTCTTCTAGTAGAAAGGATATATTATATTTTCTCTTAATGGCTTCCTCAAGTTTTTATTTTTGATAAGTAAGCTCCTCATCATTAGGGTTTTACATACCTGCTTCAGTACATTTTAGTTGTTATTTTAGATTCTCGTTCTTTCTCCTTGCCTTCTTTAACTGGTTAAGAGCAGTGCTGAGTTCATTTAGGGGATCCTTACTAAGACTATGCCGAGTCATCATCGAAGAAATTAGGCTGACAGACTTCCATAGGTGTTATGGGCATACAGGACTAACTGGATTCTCACCATATGAACTTGTGTATGGAAAGAATCCTTTGTTCTCCATTGAATTTGAAATCAAGACACTAAGGACAACCTTGCAGGACAATTTGGATTTGGCTACAATATAAAGGCAGAGATTGAACCAGCGCAATGAATTGGAGTAGAAAAGGTTCGCTACTATACAACATACAGAGGTTATCCAGCAAAAGAGAGCTAAGTGGCATGACAGATTTATAAAGAAGAAGAAGTTCCAGAAAGGAGATTGGGCTCTCGTATATGACTCAAGGTTTAAATACTTCAAATGTAAGCTATACACGAGATGGCTAGGTCGGCTAGGTCCTTATGAGGTAGATGTGGTCTTTAACAATGGGTCTGTAAATTTAGTAACCATTCACACTGCGAGGACACCATTACTCTCTAATAGGCATGTGTTTGGTTATATAAAAGGCCTACCTCAAGGGATTCATTTGTCAACATTGTCACCAATTCGGATTTATAGATGACGAGAACACGAGAAAGCCCCCCTTTGCTCGGGAGAAATTTGATTTTTCCAATAATTGTAACAACTGCAAAGGTGTTACACCTTCAAAATAATAATAATAATAATAATAATAATAATAATAATAATAATG
>APFE030991678.1:0-61171 GCA_000404065.3 Pinus taeda | reverse complement strand
CTTAGGCAATGAAGATGCGCTATAGATATTTTGAAGAGGTTCAGAATGCAGGATTGTAGACCCATGTCTACACCCATGATCACCAACTGGAAGAAGAATGATGTGTCAGATGACAAGGATGTTGACCCCACCTTTTATAGACAACTCATCAGTTCTATCATGTATCTGGTCAACACTAGGTCAGATATTTGCTTCGCAGTCAATACCCTCAGTCAGTTTATGGTAGAACCAAAGAGAGTACATTGGGTAACAGTGAGACATATTTTGAGCTATGTGCATGGTACAATCAAGTATAGGTTGAGATACACCCGAGGGAATAGCATCAGACTATGGGGATTCACGGATGCAGATTGAGCAGGCAATTTAGTGGACAGAAAAAGTATCTATAGGTATTGCTTCAACGTTGGATCAAGAATGGTTTCTTGGTGTAGAAGGAAGCAAAAGTCAGTAGCACTGAGCTCTGTTGCAGCAGAGTATATGGCAGCAAGCACAACTACGTGCGAAGTTATATGGATTTGGAAATTGTTGGTAAGCTTGTTCACGCAGAGGATGGAGGCGACCAGTGTCTGTGATAATCAGAGTTGCATTAAGCTCTCTAAGAATCCAATGTTTAATGACAGGTCAAAACACATAGATATTTGATTTCATTTCATCAGAGATTGTGTGCAGCGTGGAGCAATCCAGCTACATTGTATTCCCACAGATAAGCAAGTTACTCACAAAAGCTCTAGATAGAGCTAAGTTCATCTATTTTTGAGAACATATGGGTAGGATGGAGAACCCATTTTAGTAGTAGGGACAGTCTATTTTGGATGCTTGTCATTTGCAATTGTTGCAGCTGTAGCAACAATAGATGAGAGAGTTACAGTTAGATGCAGAGTTGGCAGCAGTATGGCAATGTCAGTAGCAGCACATATGTAGCATCAGAGTTGTGCAGTGGTTGGCAGTATCTAGACATCAGTAGCGTGACAGAGAGGTGACATAGAGACAGATTGTTGTAGCAGCAGTGGTGTAGTGCTAGAACAGCTTCCTCGCTAAGAGGGAGTGCTAGTTTTTGAAGCATCAGAGGTGTTCTAACCTTGAAACTTAGTGGATAGGCTAAAACACATGAGTTCTTCATAACCCAAAAATATTTTTCTAGAAATTCCACCTATAAGTGTCTCAATTAGATTATTAGCCTATTTTTAAATATTTCCCAAGTCTAAACTCAAGAAATCTGATTAATTAAGATACGGTATGAATCATCTAGAAACTCACACAGAGTGACTCTGATATATGATCTTGGCCTTTGATTAAGTTTTAATCTTCGTCATTGGAGGTCCAAAAGAAGATTATAAGAAGAAGTCGATGGGTAGATGAACACACCAGTGCAGACACTCAGTGATCTTGGCATATCGATTTTCCAGTAGCAGAGTGATTCAGCAGGAGGATTAGAGCCATAGATCGACTAGCAGGTGGCAAAGGAGTGAAGCACTATTTTGGTGGAGGTTTCCAGTGTTAAAAGAGTCAAATTGAGGGAGTGTGAATTTGCCCAGAAGGACTACGCAAGGATTGCGCAAGTAGCAGCAACAAAGAAGTTCGATCTAGCTAGAGGAGCAATCAATTCAGTAGTTGGTGGACCAGTGAATTAGTTCTAGAGCCAGAGAGAAGTAGAGTTGTAGATTTCAGAAGTTTTCGGAGGAAATAACAGCAAGAACTACGCAAGCACTACGCAAAAGTTGACGTAGAAGGAAGTGTGAATTGCTGAGGGGCCAGTTTCAGGAGCTGAAATCAACTATGGGGTGAGGAAAAATCCTCAATAATTTTTCCAATGATTCTCTCGGATTGGATTGCCAGTTTGGCATCGAAATTATTGTACTCATATTTGCTACTGCAGATTAATAATAAAACCCTCATTTGTTGCACCGATTTTCTTGCATTGTGTTTTTTCGGGGATAATTGTCCAAAAATAATGTTGTTAAAATTCTTGGGTGTGTGCTAGAATTTTTTAGTTTCCAACATTTTATTTTCCATGTAATTTTTATGGTGAAAATTGCAGTTGTGATTTTATTCATTGTTTTTCGTAGCAAATAAACTGCATAATTAAATTTGCAGTTAGGAGAATAATTTCTAGTTGTTGCAATAGATGAAATTTCACAAGTCACCCCAGAGCTAGGGCTATGACTCCACTTAGCATCAACTACTCGAGCCAAGTACATGCTTCATACCACACATGAAAGAGCCAAGGTACCAAACCCATCAGCATCCAACCTCCAGGCTCACACACTCCATCAGCTTGCGCCCAAGTGGTATAGACCCTTCTCTGCACCCTCACTCCCTCAAGTCTTGTGCCACCACCTTCAGGGCATTTAATTGTCAAAAAAGGATAGTCTTGACTCTATGGCTCTAGGAGCTCTTGCTGCCCTCCTGGGACTCCAAGTACCCTCTAGGCTCTCGTGTCAAACCCCTCCATCCACAAAGCTCACATCCCCCATCAACTTGCGCCCAAGTGGTGCACACCCTTCTCTACACCTGCAGTACCTCAAGTCTCATGCCATCACCTATAGGGTGTCTCGCTGTTGGACAGGGATGGTCCTCTAGGGCTCCAGGAGTCTTACTGCCATCCCAGGTATTCACTATCTAACTGCTTGATCCCTCTTAGGGGAGAATACCCCTTTTATAGCCATGTTTCTCTCTTTTTATTATTATATTATTATAATATACATTTTCATCCAGATGCCTTTTCTTGCCATGGATTCTCGGCTTCCCAAAAATCTTTTCATCTGGGTCTGTCCACAACCATTATGTGTTTATTACTATGCATAAATTAAACATACTTGCCACACTTATGCTTTCCAACCTCATAGCATATAAAAGCATATACACACAGGCATCTCGGCCCCGACACATAGACACACACATACACATGGGCGCACCGCCCAAAAGCAATTCTCAGCTTACTAGCCTAATTAATTTTGCCCTAGCTCACCAGCCTAATGATCATGGTCCTCAGACCCATTACATAGGCACACCAGCCTTAACCATATATATAACTTGGCTCCACTGACCTAACATGTATATATATACAGAGGCATACAAGCCTCAATGAGTTTCAGTCTAACCAGCCTATTCCACATTCTGGCTCACTAACCTAATGTCACCTATACTTGCATATCACTATCCAGGGGACCCTGATTGGGGTGTTACATTCCCCTCCCTCTTATTTATCCATTGTCCTCAATGCATTAAATTACAGTCAAAAGATGCAAGAACTGTTGTCCCATGCGATTTCTCCTCCCTTCTTTCGTGTTTGCAGTCAGTATATTGTAGGTGCATTGTTCATATGCTACACCGATGTCTTTATTTCAGGGCATCCTCAATTCCCTGTGCATAAACAAGATCCATAGGTTTTTATCATGCCCCACATTGAAGGGTGTGCAGCCCAGCACAAATAACCACTATACCTGATAAGACATGAAATCAAATAGGATTAATGCCTGCAATAATTAATTCATGGACATACTCTGCTCCAAATGAGAAAAAACAACCATATAATACGCACTGCACAGTTAACAGCAAGAAATATTCTCAAGGTAAAACTTTAGTGAATAATTAAGGCACATTCTGCACGTTAGTGCCCTGTCATTGTTCTTTCTTGAACAGAGAATCCTCCATATAACACATGATTAGCAGCAAGAGGTTAACTCTAAAGGTAACATGACAATCAATGAGCAAACCACATCAGGCATTTAAGTGCTTCCTCAATGAGCACTACTCTTGCATATAACATTACTGTTGCTTCCATGATTTGCAATCCTGCTTTTAGGTTGCAAAGCCTCGATGTGCTATTTTCCCAGTCCTCAATCCTGGAAATTTTGAGTAATCCAGACTAACTTAGATATCCAAGAACTCTGTTCAAATGTTGGAAATTCATTTGAAATAGACACCTTAAAAGCCTGCCTTTTTCTGTCTAAAAACATACTTGAGTGCAAGATAATCCTCTCTCCTTGATTGCAGATAGAGAGCTCCTACACACATTGTATTGTTGAAGGTAATATGCTTAATCATCATCCAAGAAATGCACTGTTACTAAGTTTAACCATGTCTTCATAGGTATGCAGCCTTCCTATGATTATGGACCTAAGGATGTGTTGATTGCCATGCTATCTTGGAGAGAGCAAGACTATATGAATGCAGCTGTTAAGTAGGAATGATTTTCGTTTTTGTTTCTGTTTGTATGCTATTGCTTATGCTCATAATTTCTGTTGTTAGTGGTGCTATTACCCACCTCTTCAAAAGATTCAACAACCTATCAACCATGTCATAGCCTCTTCCATGAATGTGCCTTATGTGTAATCTGTAGATTGATGAATCACCGTCCATGGTACAAGTTTCTGTGGGTGTCTGATGATTTTATCAAACTATAAAATGTAATACCACTTGGCATCTCAGGTAGATGAAACAATTTAGGAAGCTCTGTATTCAGTTGTGGCCACCATTCAGGTAGACTAGTCAATAATTGCTGACCAATTCACAAGACTTTACTTCTTCACACCAGACTATATTTATACTTGTCAATCTGTTGTATGTTGTTCACACCCTTGTGGTCCATAATGTTCAGAGCTGCATCATGCAACTTTACAACACAAAGCGTTGTAATGGTGTTCACCAGACCGACAGAATATGTATTGTTATTTCCTAGCTTTAGATTTAGTTGACCATAGTTTGGACATGGACGACCAAGATGAGGCCAAGGTTCCACTCGAGCTAGATGTTCAAGTCGGCAATCATTCATTTCCCTCTCCCAGTTTTGAATATGTTGTTGCTCAACTTATATACAATTTCCACCACTGAAATAGTCATATCTATCCACTACTTTGTTGCACCTATAACAAAAGTATTGACCACAATTATAGCAAGTCATCTTGTTGCAGCTGTGTGTTTTGGAGATAGCAATCTTGTATAATGGACATTGTTTTGCAGTACGTAGTATCTGTTTTACTGTTAAATTGGCAACTAGGGCCAAACTCCATATGGGTCAGCTTATTTATGGCAGCTGATATTTTTATTGGATCCCTCTCGTCGAGAGGTGTAGGATTGATCCAAGATCAATCCGATTCCGATAAGTATTTATGGAGATATGAATTTATTTTGTTTATATAATTATTATCAAACCGACCAGCTCTTACGTAGGCTCAGGTAGCCCAAACTTCGTGTCTATTCATCACATTCTTGAGTGATCTCTTCCTCTCCACGTCTTGGGTTTTTGGAGAAGGAGTGAGACACCCAGTGTGATACGCTGATCTTCAAGATGATGCCCTAATTTACACGCTGGAAATGGAGACACTCAGCCACAGATCAAGGAAGACATTTATATGCTGTCCAGACAAGATGTTCTATACACAGTCAAAATACACAGTTATGAAGCCAGCGTAATGAAGCAGTCAAGGCAGCACATAAATAAAAGGAGCGCAGTCATATAATATGGAGACAGTGATACGCAGCAAAGAAAACCTACGTGGACAGCCCTATCAATATACACAGTTCATAATAGATGAGATACGTGGACATTTCACGCTGTAGCATGCTGTCATATAATACGCAATATGGGAATGACGATATAACTTACCACATAGTCCATACAACGCACAGCACTTACACGCAGTCGATACAATGCACTCATATGAAACGCTGGACTGTACATACGATGGGCAGTAATATACGCTGCAGTACATAGGTTATATATATACGCTGGACTGTACATACGATGGGCAGTAATATACGCTGCAGTACATAGGTTATATATATACGCTGTTCATATGCACAGAGATATCATACGCAGTCATAACTGCTATCAAGGTATGGAGCCGTTGTCAATTCTTGGAGTTACAAGTAAAAAGGGTAACAATACGCTGTCTAACAGATTCACTGTCATTGTCTATACATATGTGTAACGAACTGATATACGCATCAGTAGTTTGGATACTATACATGATATACGCAGACATAAACACCGTTGTCAAAGGTGACATATATATGTGTGTTGATCTGAATGGTGCAACTGTGATGAATAATGCAACAGGCATCATCGTGATAAATGAGATCAGGATCATGGGTAGCATGATGCAGATCATGGACAACATGATCATGGGCAGCTTGATGCAGGTCATGGACAACATGATGTATGAGATATTGTGGATGGGCAGCACAATGATACATGGAGCATGAGGAGCAGCATCATGGACAGCACAACGATACATGATATATGGGCAGCGTGATTTAGCATGATACAGCATGATGATGCTACACAATCAGGTGCAGCAAATAAACCAGATGCAGTATGATGATAGGTGAAGGAGTCACCTTGGAGAATCAGTTGAAGCAGAATGTCTTCAACTGATTTCATCGTTATACGAAATGATCTATGCTAGATCTAGATAAGTCAAAGTGTTGACTTCTGTTGTAAATGCTTTCTCTCTGCTGAACTTTGAAGATAAAAGAAGATTTGATCAAAAGGTTTCCCCACACATTGTGGGGTTTGTCCCTGGCTTGCGCCATATCTTGTGTCCTCTTGTGTTGGCTTGTCTTCTGCGATTTATATTTATGTTCTATCTGCAGTTTATCTTTATGCTGATGTGATTGCTAACTGTGAAAATTTAAATAAATTGCTCCCGCATAAAATAATCTTAACATTTACACTAGGCAGGTCATTAATTAAGTCCTGCTTCATTTTTCTTTGCTTTGAAACCATCTGACCTGAATTTTAGCACTCCTGAATATTCATTGAAGTATATAGAAAACACATGCAAAGTGCTACAGAATAGTTGATATTTTTTCATCATTGTATTGCATCAACCAGGAAACTGAAATATCAACATCTGGAGATAAAAACCCAGAAATCACCCAAAACACATGTCAATGCAATAGGAAGAAGGTGCTGAACATTGAATGTGTAAAAATTTCCAACCAGAACATCTTTGGAAGAAGACATGCTATTGCTTAGGAACACCAATTTCTGTAGCATTCCTTGGTTTAGCTGCTTGCACTCTCTCAGAACATCACTTATGTTCATTTGGGAAGGTAGTGCATTGCCCTAAACTGGAAATTTCTGGGATAGCTTGATTGACTGCATCAGACCGCAAAGATTAGTGCCATTCCTTATGTGAGTGAAGCAAACCTGATTTTTAACTCCATTATCTCTTGATGGCTTCTTTACATGCCTTCCATGTGCTCCTTCTGGGTTTCTAATAGTGATAATAAACTCACTAAATAGTACAGATTCAGGCTTTGCCCGTTGAAAATTCTCAATCTCAAATTGTGAGCAGTCCTCTAATTGTGCAGCGAAGTCTATAGAATTATCATTTCCTTCAGCTCCCTGGGACCTCTAGGAGAAACGAGTCCCCTCACCACCCATCTCTAATTACATCTACTTTATTTAGCTGCCCCTTCATAGTCATTCATCGCAAACCAAGCTTGCATAGCCCTATAATTGACATCATTGGTGACAATATGGAACATACTGTTTCATGAACAAAATGAAATTTTGCCCTTACATCAATGAAAGATACAATACATAATAAGGATGAAGCATGATGTCCATAAAATAATCTAGTAAAATCAAGAAAATCTGAAACGTAACCTTCATCAGGAGCTTCCAAAATGCTTCTTGAAATGCTTGATCCTTGACCATTGATCTTCCCATACTGTAACTCGTTCCCTTGCTTTTGAGGCAGGCATTTTCCAGAATGGTAATTAAATTACAGATTTGGAATTTTATTTTTTAGCTACTGTAACGACCTTTATTTCATACCCAAGGCTTGCAGCACATTAAATCATACTGGGGCTGTGGCTATTCCGGAAAATACTGCAACCCTGTCGAGTGAAGACTTGCTGGTATAGTGGTGCCGTGCAACTGCCTTTTACACCAGCAAATAGAAAATAGATATACCCAGAAGATGCGATGAATGGTCAGCCTGAGTTTGAATAGTCCGGTGAACCTAGCAGCATCCGGACAAAGGATCATCTCCAGTGATCCTGGCAGGGCACGTTTCATCTTTTGAATTATTCTGAGGTCCTGACATGGCATGTTTCTTCTTTTTGAAGCATAAGGGGCCAGGAGTACATCATTCCTATTGATGCGACGCTATAAAGCAATCATCCAAGTTCCTTGATAAAAAAATTCCTCTATATCCATGTGAGATGGTAGCTGCCACGATTTTTTGTCCTTTTAAAGGATCCTTCTTTATGTTTCATATTGCTGTAGCAGTGTCAAGGACGCTGCCTAGTTTGGAACAAGCAGAATTGCTCACTGATGATGCATTGACCAAGATTTATTTGATGTGCATTGCATCTGCTGCAACAATCTGGAATGTGCATTGCATCTGCTGCAACAATCTGTTTAATATGTCTGTAACAGATGTCCTCAAGCTTGAGTGTTGCAGTCACCAATTCAGTCATCCATTCTGTAGCAACCTTGTTGATGTGTTACTTGAAGAGAATGAATCAGCATCCGTCAATGAACTTAAATGCCAACCCAGGGCTGAATTATTGGTTTGCTCAAGTTCAATATTCCTTCTGATCTTCTCAATGACTATATATGCAATTTATGGTTAAAACAACATACATTTTTGCAGAGCATTTGATGTTTAGTGCTATCATGGGGATTCTGTTCATTATGTTCTTATTGCTTCCTGTATCAGCCAGATACACTTCTCTTGTAAATGGAGAGAAGCTACCAAGCAGACAACTTTCTGGATTCAGAGAAAATCTGATACATATAGCTCGTTGTTGTCTCCGTATAGTCGAGGGAATATCAGTTTCCCTCATTTCCTGCAAACAGCATTCGGACGAAGCAAGCAAAGGCTGCAATGCATACCGGGCCAGTTCGGTGATCAAAACTTGTATAAAGCCACAGAAATTCGAGCTTCTGTAGATACAGGAAGTGGAGAATTCCTCGTGAAGTTGGCAATCAACATGCCAGCTTATCCTATTCTACAATTTCTTGACACAGGAAGCGACCTAACATGGATGCACTGCAAGCCCTGCACTATTTCTATAAGCAACCAACTTCAATCTATTATCCTTCGCGTTCTTCCACTTACAACAAGGTACCATGCAAAAGCCTTCTTTGCAACGCGCTGCCAGAGTTTGAAAGCAAGAATATAGCTAGCAGTGAATACCAGTATACTATGGCGATTTCTCAATTACTGTGGGGATTTTCTCATACGAGACCTTGACATTAACTTCCAAATCTGGAACAAAGCAAACATTCCCAAATATTGCCTTTGTATGCGGTCAAATAATGAAGGCAACGGCTTCGATCAAGGAGCCGGGATAGTGGGCTTGGGACAAGGTCCCCTCTCGTTAATTTCACAGCTCTCTGCTTCAATGCCCAGGAAGTTTTCTTACTGTCTGATAACAATCGAGGATTCCCAGTCAAAAACGAGCCTCCGATGTTTGGAGAACCTGCAAGATTGAGGGGCAAGGTGTCGAGTTCGACTCCCATTGTCCAAAACAATCAAGAATCAACCTTCTATAATCATTCTCTGGACGACATCAGTGTTTTCGGAAAATTGTTGAATATTATGAAAGATACTTTCAGGCTTCAATCTGATGACCCTGGCGGCTTTGTTATCGATTCTGGGATGACAGTAGCATACCTCAAACTAACCGGTTATGATGCAGTGAAGCAGAAATTGAATTCTCTAATTAAACTTCCTGTAACGGATGGCTCTCAATTGCGTTGGACCTGTGCCATAAACCGACTGCATCGAGGGCGTCTCTGCCAAAATTTCCCATTATTACATTTCATTTCCGGGGAGCGGATTACCATTTGCCCAAAGAGAATTACATGGTTTTAGACAATAGCGGTTTGTTGTGCCTTGAGATGTTGTCATACTGTGGCATGCTCATATTTGGAATGTTCAACAGCAGATTTACCATATTATGTATGACATGGAAAACAAACTGCTCTCCATCAACCCTTGCTAGTGCTCTCGGGAAGCAAGATGCTGCCAGCGGTCTTGCTCGCAGCAACAATTTTCTCTATCAAAACCATATTAAGCAATGGGATAAGCTTATTCACCATTGGTTTGATATTCTAAGGGAAGAAACCCTAGAAACCTTAATAGCCAGTGGCCTTAAATACAGAGGCCCTATAGTTGCAAAATCCTGCGGCCTCCACCATCTATACTTCCAGAGTTATATGTTGGTCCTCTTCAGGGCTTCCCTAAAACCCTTTCCGTTTTGCGGCATTGTTGAAGATTTCTAACGATCTTCTAACGGTCTTGTTCTTCAGTTATTAAATGAACTACGTCGCTATATGAAAGATATTTGATAGTTCTGGGCCCTTTCCGAGTCATTTGCACACCATTTTATGTTCTGCAAGTGTTCGAAAATTGGGGAGTTTAAAGAGCAGTTCTCTATAATGGGATTTTTTTGAAGTTTTTCAGGGAGTTTTTCTAATTAAAACTGGCAGCAATTTATTGGAATCACAAGTTTGATAGCTATTTTCTGCACAATCAAAACCTTCCAGAAGTTTTTCAGTATATTTTTTAACTGCAACAAATCAATATTTAACCTCAATTTTTTCCGCTGTATTCCATCACCAGAATCTCCATAAAAATCTCATTATAAACAACTCCGTTTAAAAAAGCATCCGCGGTATTCCATCACCGGAATCTCCAAACAAAATCTCCAAAAGTCATCCGCCCGTATTCCATCACTGGAATCTCCAAAAAAAAATCCCATTATAGACATTAAAGAAGCGTCTGCGTCAATTAGAGGGGAGAAATCCATGGAGTCAAAGAGATCCCCTGAAAACCAAGCCGCCTAGAAGGAATTTTGCTGATAAAGTCATTCTCTGCTCTGTAGATTATACCCAACAGTATTCTTGCTGGTTTAAACTTATGAAGTCGGCACGAATCTAGGCCATAGCATAAATATTATGATTGCCACAAGATGGAAGAAGCCATAGCATCTAATTATCTCTCACCAAAGCTCAAACTCTAGGCTTTGTTCCACGTTGATTCGCCCCCTTAGAGCCCATATTCATTGGATTTTCAATATATATGAGTTACCCATGATGCTGAAGGCACGGCTGTCAGTTTCGAAATTTTTTGAAATCATCCATCTCTGCGTTTCATGTAACATTTTCAGAGCGTGCTCACGCAGCCCAATATGGCCATACCCTGGTATCATCACATTGCACGTGAGGCTGTATCTCACTCAAGGATATTGTCAAACATATCGTGCCCTTCCTCTGAGATTATAAAAGTCCAAGAAATAACACCTGATTGAGGTATTTTGTTAAACAGCTTGAAGTATTACTCTGCACATTTCACTTATGTACGCTGTTGCTTGCCTGAAACCACATCCTTCCAAGAGATTTGTCAAATAGATCACGGACAATGTCGTATTTAGTATACATATCCGCCAGAGAGTTCTCACATAAATATTTGAATCCAATGCCCTCGACTTCTTTCAGCCCAGACTTTCATACTCCGCTGCAAGGCCAAAAACCCCTTGTAGGCCTTGAAAAACAAAAGGAAAGGTGAATAGGTCGGTTGTACGCCTCCCTGTTGCATTTTGGCGTTGGAATTGAAAATGCCTCCTCATATGGGACTTAATCATCTCATTCTATATGTATATAAATATGCTTTGTTGGCGTGATTTGTCAAATATTTTACGTTCATCCTCTCAAGAGCCAAATACCACATATATATTCCCATCAACTTGATTTGGCTTATATTTCTGGTTATTTTAATTGTCGCATAAACTTGTATGTTAATAATTTCACTCCTGTCCTCCATCCCGACCCCATGCAAGTGCAGTGACAAATATTTAGGCTGAAGCATTCTACAGTAGATCATGGTATCACCTTGAGACACATTATTGAAAAGGTTTGGGAGGGAAAAGAAGAAGTGGTTTGCTACTTTGTTGACTTCAAAAAGGCATTTGACACCGTCCTTAGAGATAAGTTGTGGAGTAGAATGGAAGAACTTGAAATTCCTTTGCATTATAGAGTTGTTGTCCATAGGCTTTATGAAGAGGTGAAAGTCAAAATTAGAATTTCAACACGTATTTCATAAAGCTTTAGAAGTAACATTGGAGTCGAGCAAGGTTGCCCTTTATCCCCTACTATTTTTGGTTTATATAATGATAAATTGGAAGAGTGGTTAAATCTGCACGGTGGGGATGGTGTTTGGTTGGGGGAGTTTGTGATAAAGCTTCTTTTATATGTTGATGACCTTGTATTAATTGCTAAATCGGCCCAAGGATTGCAGATGCACCTATATGCCCTTGAGCATTTTTGTAAAGAAGTGGGGATGCAAATCAATACTAGCAAGACCAAAATAATGATTTTCTCAAATAAAAAGAAGTAGAGCCAGTGTACGTTCTTCTTTGAAGTTAACATTCTTGAAGAAGTAAATGAATACAAGTACCTCGAGATTGATTTCAACAATAAGCTTAATTGGGAGCACTACAGAAAGAACAAAATTTTAGGAGGGTGGAAAGCATTATATGCTCTTCAAAATAGATGTTGACTGAGTTGTCTTGACCAAATTTGATTGAGAGTTGACTGAGTTGTTTGACCAAATTTTGGACGCCGCACATGCGGGTTTGGCTGCAGACTTTGACCGCAACCGCACATGCGGATTTGATTGTAGGAGTTCACCATAGATCCAAGTTGATCGCAAGATCAAGTTTGACCAGGACGAGTTGACCATAGAGTTTGATAGTTTAACAAGCATTGACTTATGTGTGTTTGACTTGTTTGACTAGTAGTTGTTTGGCCATTTTTTACTTGTATTTTGAATTGTATATTGGCATAGATTTGTAAACAAACTTATGATTTGTAAACCTTGCTAAAATACAATTTCTCCTTAAGAAAAGATTGTTGGGTTTCTCTCCTAAGGTTGGGTTTCCCAGGGCAAAAATACTATGTCTATTGTGCATGGTTGTCTTTCTATGATCTTTATTGTTTACGTTAAATTTTCTATTGAGGTTTTTTATTTGTAATTATCAATGATATAAGTGGCATTAGAAATTCTAGTTGAAAATCATTATGAAGTAATTATCATAGTAGAAAATTGTATTCTATTGCACTTGGCATAGAATTTCAACATCTTATTCGAGCTTTGTGGAAAGATCATCTGTTGAACAAGCCTAATATTTCAGTGTTCAACAACTTGATCATATTTCATATCTCTTGCCAATATGGTGCCTAGTCTCAGAGTAGAAGATAGGTTGGATGGTGCTTCTAATTTTAGATCTTGGAAGACCAATATACTCCTTTTCTTGGATGAAAATGAAATTCTGAATTATGTGAAGGAAAGTATCTCAGAACCTCAAGATACTAAGGAGAAAGCTAAGCATAAGAAGAATGAAGCAAAGGCTAAGAGGATCTTGATAGATTCCATAAATTACCATTTGATTCCACATGTTGTTGAGTTGAATATTTCCAAAGAGATGTATGATGTCTTGGTGTGATTGTTGAAAGTAAGAACTCTAGTAGGAAATTAGTCTTAAGGCATCAACTCCATAGTATCATGATGACGAGATAAGATTCAATTGCCTCTTATCTCATGAGAGTCTCCCAGTTGAGAGATCAAATTAGAGCATTCAAGATACCATTGATGATGCAGAGCTTGTTATAGTGACTCTTAATGGATTTCCTTCTTCATGGGATCCATTTGTGAGGGGTATTTGTGCATGAGCTGAGATGCACAATTTTGATCAACTTTTCACCGATTGTGTCCAAGAGGAGGCCAGCTTGTTGTCCACTAACAACTTGTAGAGACCTTAGGATGAATAAACTCAAGCCCTTGCAGCTCATGCAAGGAAAGGAAAACGAAGATAAAACTTTGATAAGAAGAATACAGGTGGAAAATAACCTCCAGTTCAAGATTAGAAGAAGAAGGATCTTTAAAAGATCAGATGTTTCAAATGTCATATTTTTGGCCACTATACCTCCCAGTTCCCTCATAAGAAAAGGAAGGGGAAGCAACATGCATCAACAACTTATGTTGATGCTGATGATGAGCATTTATCATAGAAGAAGACAACAAAATATAAACTTGATGAGATTACAAATGGATTTTGAAAAAAATATTTCTTTGCCTTCGCTCTTACATGCACTATTACAGACAATAGTGATATTTGGTTGGTGAACAGTGGTTCTTCTAGGCACATGACAAGTTCACAAGATTCTCTCACATATTTGTCAGAGAAGGATTCTACATTGCAGGTGAAACTTGGAGATAATTCCAAGTATGCAGTGAAAGGAGTTGAGACAACATCAATTCAGCTAGAGTCTAGAGATTCTCTACACATGAGAGATGTATCGTTTGTATTAGGATTAAAGAAGAATGTGCTCTTTATTTCAACATTGGAAGATAAAGGTTGCAAAGTTGCATTTGTTGATGGTCAGGTTCTTATATGGCCTAAGGGCTTGAGCATAGACTTAGCAGAAGTGATTGGTGTTTGAGAGCGAGAAATGTATAGACTGTTAGGATGTCAAGCTTAGGAATTGGTACATGACAATATTTATTTATGTTAGCTATGGAATCAAAGATTTTATCACCTACATTACAAGGATTTTCCAACATTGAGGAAGATGGTTATAAGTATTCTAGATCTCTAGGTAGAGCTTGAGGGTGTTTGCAAGGGTTTTCCACTTGGAAAGAATGGCAAGGGATTTTTTTCGAGCAGTGATAGGAGATCAAATGGAATCTTGGATCTATTACATTTATTTGTATGCAGACTGATGAAAATATCATCTTTGAGTGGTTTCATACACTATGCGACATTCATTAATGATTTCTTGTTGAAGACATGGATCTACATTCTAGGACAATATCAGATTGAGGTTATTTGGGATGTCACTTTTGATGAGAAGGTAGCTTCTAGGAGGTTTAGAGAGTCTCATATGGAGATTGATAGTGAGGAGCAGTAGGTTCCAAAGGATGTGGATCGATCTAGTACCATTATTAATCCTTCAGACTATCAGGAGGAGTCTGTAGAGCCAGCAAAGCTAGTTGACCTGCCTAGAAATATTGCAGTGACGTGGAAGAGACTGCAATGGCTTTGTGACACCCTGTAGGATGTAGAGAGGCATGTAGATCCAAAGGGTACTTTCAGGGAGAGCAAACAACCATAGAGGATCTCATGTTATATAACATTGATGAGCCACATGATTAATTATGGGCCGTACAGTTATGAGGAGAAAGTAGGCCAATGGGTTTGCAAGGATGCCATTTGTTAGTTTTTTTAGAAACAGACATGTGTTCTAGTTTCAACTTGTGCTAGAGAGGCTAAGAACACGATATATTCGAAAATTAGAAAAGGTTTCGCAAGATAAGCTTGTGAAGTGCCTTAATTAAATTAATTAACCATCATTTAGATTTTTCCTAAGTCTAACTTAGGAAAATTGGTTAATTAATAACAATTAATTAAGTAAAGGCGAGAATGCTCTAGAAACTCACACAGATTGAGTTTGATATGTTCTTAGTTATTGATGGGGATCTAATCATGGTCATTGGTTTACCAACGAGAGATTATAATAGTAGGATGATGGGGATGGGGAAGACACATTAGGAGAGCAAGTTCCTTGGCAAATCGAGTTATCTAGTTGCAGAGGTCGAGCAAGGAAGAAGAGTTTGAGCCAAAAGGGACGCAAAGGCTAGAGGGAGAAGAGACATTGATTTCAATGGATTTTTCTAGTGCTAGAGATTCAATAGTAAGAGGGATAAGTTTTCATCTATGAGGTTGCATAGGCAACTCCAAAGGGAGTCAATTTAGCTAGAGAGAGGGTTGATTCAGGTGTTGGTTACTAGGAGAAATTCCAGAAGTCCAAGTGAATCATCATCAAAGGATGATTTGGGAATAATGACAACATCAGAGCAGTTCCATAGGAAGTGTGAGTTTGTAATTCGTAGAGGAAGCCCAAAGGTTGATGCAGGGGTTTCACGTTGCCCACTTTGTGCTAGTTTTGGAGATGGATCAGTGTTGGGTGAGACAAAAAATTGTCTCACTAGTTTTTGTCTAGATTATTTTGCCGAGGACTGCTAGTTTGAGCATCCAAATATTGTATTCAAATTTCACTATTGCATATACTAATGGAACCCTCATCTACTACAACAATTTTCCCCCATTGGGGTTTTCTAGGGACTTTTGTCCAAAAATAATGTTGTCCACTTTATTGTGTGTGTGCTCTATTTTATCAGTTCCAGTTTTGTCTCTGTAGTGTATTTTATTTTTGGCTAAAACTGCAGTAGTGATTTTACTCGTTGTTTTCTGTAATAGCAAATAAACTGCACATAATATTATTGAGTTAGAATAATAGTTTCCAGTAGCTGCAATAGTGAAAATTTCACATGGTATCAAAGAAGAGTTGAAGACAAATCAATGGCTTAGTAATGAGGGAGAAATTTTGCAGCTTCAGAGGGAGTCTTTAGGAAAAAAATTTGGATCTACGCAGAGGCTAGCCATGAGTGTAAATTAGCGGACGTAAGGGTTCAGTTTTCATTTTGCAGATATTAGAAAATGCAAAAATCCTTAGTTGTAGTGATTTGCAAGAAGTGGTGTTTCTGAGAAGCAGTTCTGGTGAGCATATTAGTTAGATTGTTGAGAAAATTTGGGCACAATGATTTTGCAACAAGTTTTGTAGGAACAGATCAGCGTTAGACAGAAGAGAAAAAGCACACACATAAAGGAATTTTCCAGAGTTCCCTTGAGGGTTTCCAGATCCAATTTTTTGGAGGAAATCTGAGATTTACATAGAATAAGGCAATAGCAGGACAAATTTGTGCATTCCAAGAGGGAGTGCGAGTGGTAGAGCAGGCAACCGAGCCAGAAAAAGAGGATATTCCATTTTTTTCCCATATCTGAGTTTCACATGAATGGCCTCAACAAGACTTCAAGATCAAGATAGGCTTGAAGGAGCCTCTAACTATTGTATCTGGAAAGCTAGAATGACTTTATTTCTAGATGAGCATGGTTTGAAGACTTATGCAAAAAGAGTTATAGCCATACCTACAAATTTGCAACAAATATAGAATTACAATAAGGAGATGGCCAAGGCGAATAGAGTGATCCTTGATGGAGTTTGAGATCCTATGGTCTTACATTTAGTTGCAAAGAATATGGCCAAAGAAATGTGGGATGTAGCCGCAACACTTTTCTAGAATCCTTTCGAGAACTAGAAGATGTTCTCGAAAGAGAAGCAGAGGACCACTAGGATGCATAAGGGTGGAGTCACTCCTTATCTCACTAGAATTCAGAATGTTTAAGATGATCTTGCAGTAGTTGGAGACACCTCACGAGAGTGAACTAGTACGTACAACTCTCAACAGTTTCACCAAGAAGTGGGAAACTTTCGTCCAAGGTATCACTAGACAAGATCAATTACCTGGATGGGATCAATTGGGGAGTGATTTCACTCAAGAAGAGATGAGGCTTTCTCTTGTCGAGAGTACTATCGGTAGCAATAGTAGCAAAGGACCGAAGAGTGTAAAAGACGAGGAGAATGTAGCTCTTGCATCGAAAGGGAAGGCGAAGAAATGTCACAGTTAGGGACAAAGCTCAAAGGGATAAGAAAAGAAGAAGAAAGACCTATCAAAGATTAATTTCTTCAGATGTGGTGAATTTTGTCACTGTAGTACCAAGTGTCCCAATAAGAAGAAGGATAAGAAGGAGAAGCACGAACAGGCAACAAATTCGGTAGAGATTAATACTTTGTCCAACAAGTTGGAGGATGAATTCACTTTGCATTCAGTTATACCTCCAGGAGAGTGGTGGGGAGATATTGAGCTCTAGTTCCTAGAGTTGCAAACATTTGAGCAGGGTTTGAGGAGGACTACATCGAACAGGTGTTTCCCCTTGAATAATTACCTTATCAATAAAGGCCCACATTTTTTTTTTTGAGTAGTAGATGGATCATGATGTTCAACATGGCGCAACCAGATCTTGAGGGATAGTTGCAGAACTAGTTTCAACTAGTTATTAAGGGGTTCATAAATAGTCAGGGTGTAGACAAATACTCAATAGACAATGCAAAGGATAGTTGTAGTTAGAGACTCAATAGACAAGTGCAAAGTCAGTACAGGGACACAATTGATTTAGAGTTTTCAGTTGCAGCAACAACAACATGAGACTGCAACTGTACAGGGTGGTACAATAAAATGTCAATAACAACACAAATGGAATATGGTTCAATTACAAGGTTGACAGCTGAATCAAAGTATTCACAGTAGCTTGGTGGGCAGTGAGAGGTGGTCATAGTTGTTAGACATTAACAACGCGAGGGAAGATGTTATGGGAGAGAACACCCTCCTTGTTAAGAGGGAGTATTAGTATTTGTAGCATCAGAGAGGTGTTATAGTCTCGATTTGTGTTAGAGAGGATAAGAACGCGATATATTCAAAACCCAGAAAATGTTTCGTAAGATAAGCTTGTGAAAAACATTAATTAAATTAATTAACCATCATTTATTTTTTTTCTAACTTAGGAAATTTGGTTAATTAATAACAATTAATTAAGGAAATGTGAGAATGCTTTAGAAACTCACACGAATTGAGTTTGAGATGATTCTAGCCATTGATGGGGATCTAATCATGACCTTTGGTTCACCAATGAGTGATTATAAGAGCGGACGATAAGGAAGGAGAAGACACATCAAGAGAGCGAGTTCCTTGGTAGATCGAGCTATCCAGCTGCAAAGGTCGAGTAGGGAAGAAGAGTTCAAGCCAGAAGGGACATAAAGGCTAGAGGGAGCATAGAAAATGATTCTGGTGGACTTTTCCAATGTTAGAGAGTCAGCACCAAGAGGCCCAAGTTTTCCTCAGTGAGGTTAAGTAAAGACTACAAAGGAAACTTCAGAGGGAGTTTGATTTAGCTGGTGAGAGGGTTGATTCAGTTGCTAGTGGCTGAAAAAATTCCAGAAGGCTAAGGGAGTCATCTTCAGAGGTTGAGTTGGTAAGGAAAAAAGCATCATAATAGTTCCATAGGCAGTGCGAGTTTGACGTGCGTAGAGGCAACGCAAAGGCTGATACAGGGGTTTCGAGTAGCCTAGTTTGTGTTAGTTTTGGAGTTAGATCAATGTCAGGCGAGACAAAAAATTGTTTCACTAATTTTTGTCTAGATTATTTTGCTGAGGATTTCCAGTTTGAGCATCCAAATAATGTACTTTGATTTCACTGCTACATATTATAATAAAACCCTCATCTGTTGCACTATTTTTCCCACATTGGGTTTTTCCAGGGACTTGTGTCCAAAAATAACGTTGTCAATTTTATTGTGTGTGTGTGGGCTCTATTTTCTCAATTCCAATTTTGTTTCCGTAGTGCATTTTATTTTTTGGTGAAAATTGCAATAGTAATATTTTGTTTTTGTTTTCCGTAATAGTAAATAAACTACACATAATATTATTCAGTTAGAAGAATAATTTCCAGTGGCTGCAATAACGAAAATTTCACACCACGATGGAGGAATATCAGTCCATCATGAAGAATGATTTGTGGGAGATAGTTTAGAGACTAGAGAGGAAGTCAACAGTGACTTCCAAGTGGATCTATAAGACCAAGCTTGCAACATATGGCTTCATAGAGAAGTACAAAGCGAGGTTTGTGGGGAGAGGGTTATCCCAAAAAGAGCGAGAGAACTATGAGGAGATTTTTTCTCTAGTCGTAAGGTACACTTCTATCAGAACTATTATTTCTGTTGTTTCAATTATGGGTTGGATTTTATATCAGATGGATGTAAAGACCGTGTTCCTCAATGGTGTGACTAAGGAGGAAGTGAACATAGAGAAACCTCAGGGCTTTTTGGTACATGGGAAGGGGTCCCATGTTTGCAGATTGAATAAGGCTTTATACAAACTCAAGAAGGCACCCAGGGTATAATATTCTAGGATTAAGGGATACTTGATGAGTTTGGGCTTCACCAAGAGTGATGTAGATTCTAACCTATACGTCATGGTTGTTGATGGTGATCCTTTGATCTTGGTTTTGTTTGTTGATGATCTATTCCTTACTAGGGCAGACAGGCTCATTGTTGGGTGCAAGAGGGGTTTTGCATCAGAGTTTGAGATGTAGAAAGTCCTTGAAATATTGTAATTGTTAATGAGCGCAAACTGATTTGCAAAAGACACAAGATTTCTCCACCAGTTTTTTTTCGGAAAGAAAAAATGAATAAAAACACAATCACACATAGATCGGTCACACATAGAAATTTATCTAGGGAACCCAACTAGGAAAAACCCCTCTTTCTTGTATTATCAACTAAGCAATATGATCTATTACAAAGAGTCTGTGTCAAGCCCGAAGCCCCTACAATACTGATAAACTCCTCTCAAGGATTGACCAACACTTAGCCAAATAAACCTGCAAGGAAGCTCCTATTTCCTTGCGCAATTTAGCCCCTAAAAAATAGGAATTTATCCTATTTCTTTGTGCAATTCCCAAGAAAATTGCTCTGCTCACTTCTCAAGCTCTGCACGTAAAACATGTGTACCATAATAAATACATGTTTTTCCTTCAGTCAATCTCAATAGACAATTCAAATTGCATGACCCACTAGGGATAATTTTAGTAGCTGCAACTAGTTAAATGAGAGTAAGCTGAGTTAATTGAAAGTAAACTACTCAACTAAACTCAAAACTATCTCTATTTTAGAACTAGAAATCAATTAACTAGTAGACACAAGAGTTAACTCCACTAGATAGCTAATTTTAGCCATCAACTAGTCCACAACTCACTGAAAACCATCTAACTCGAATTAACTGACAATAATTCAGTGATAGGCCACATCACACATGTTAACTGAAATCTAACTCAAGCAACTATGAGACTGAATTTGAATTAACATCTTTGACTAAGGCACAATTCAAAGAAGTCATTCCTTACTACATTTTCAACACTCCCTCTTAGCGAGGAAGGGCTTCTTGGAAGAACCTCATCCACCCGAGTCTGTCTTCAGTTGTACCAAGTTCTTGGTTGTTGCAGCTGCTCCCTCCAAACTAGAAAGAGCTAAGTATACTATGTATCTAGGTGTCTGCTTCTTGGTGCTGGGAGACTCAAATCTCTTCTGATCTCCCTTAACCAAATACTTTTACCACTTGGCTCAAAATCTCCCTATAGTGGAAGTCTCTAACTGAGTGGTTGTCTCCATTCGCCATGGGCTACTGTCCTCGTCATCATCTTGCTAGTCATCCTAACTACCAACTAGCTTAGACTCAAACTAAGATACTGGTTGAGCCTCCATCTCAAGAGCTCTATCTTGCTCTTGCTCAACCACAACATCTCTACTTTGGGAACTCTCCTCCTTACTGCTCAAGGTTGCACATGCATCGACCTCCAATTTGTAGAGGCTCATGATCCTAACACAATCTGCTTGACCTGTCCTGAAGCAGAATGCTTGAGGTATGCCTTCCCTGTGTTGAATACAACATCATACCCTTTGTCTTCATTTTTCTATAATAGAACGACAACAAGGGTTGTTTCAGAGGCAAAAGAGAAAATACTAAATGGTTTAGTATAATCAGGGTTGGCTAAGGTGGGAGCTTCAGAGATAGCCTTTTTTATTTGTTCAAATGCATGCCTAGAAGTGGGAGTCCATTTGACTTCATGGTCCATTTGGAGCATGTTAGTTATATCTTTTACAATCTCTATATAATTTGAAATAAACCTCCTTAGAAAATTAATCTTGCATAGAAAAGCTTGAATCTCCTTCTTGTTCTAGGTAAGGTCAATATTTCAACGACAGATACTTGTTTGGGGTCAATTACTACTCCCTCCTTCGAAATTATATGACCCAACAATTTTCCTTCTTTGACAGCAAACAAGGACATCTTAGGGTTCAATGATAGTCCAAATTTTCTACACCTGTCAAAAACCTTCATCGAGTGTTTTAGATGTTTCTGATCAGATTTAGAAAAAACAGTTATGTCATCAAGATAAATAACCACAAATTTATTTACTTGACCCATAAAATCTATGTCCATATCTCTCTGAAATGTTTCTCTAGCATTGGTTAAGCCAAATGGCATCCTAGCGTACATGAATGTACCCCAGGGTGTAGTAAAGGCTATCTTCTATCTGTCTGCTATATCAACATTCACCTGATTGTAACTTGAAAAACCATCAAGTATAGAAAGTCTTTGTGCTCCTGAAACCATTTGAAGTAACTAATCCATTTTGGGCAAAAGGATAATTATCTTTTAATGATGCTTTGTTCAAATTTCTAAAATCCACACAGAGTCTTATTTCTCCATTTTTCTTTCTAACAGGAACTAAATTTGCAACCCAATTAAAATATCTAAGAGGGAGGATGATATGAGCATATAGCATTTTCTTAATCTCCCTTTCTACAATTGGTAGAAGGGCTGGATTTATCTTTCTAAGTTTCTGTTGATAAGGTTTTGCTTCTGGCTTCAAAGGAATCTTATGTTGTATTAATGAAGTATCACAGGTCTTTATATCAGCATAAGTCCAAGCAAAAACATCCTTATAATTTTGCAATAACTTAAGATATTGAGCTTTGATCTCAGGTCTATAGATGCACATATTTTGTTGTTTTTGATATCTTCATCAGTTCCAATGTTAATCTCTTCTATGTCATCTTCTGAAGAAATGGACTGAGGGTTTCAAAGGACATCATTTTGATCAAACAATCTTTCTAAAGGAATGAGTCCTTTTGGAATAAAATTATTAGATAATTGAATAATGTCATGATTTGCAATTTGGGTTTTAAAATCTGAAGTATCATTTCCATGTGCATTTTCATTTATTTCAGTTCTATCTTCATCAATTTGTAGAAATGAAAAATCATCTATTACCTGCAGAAATGATTTCAAATGTTCATCATCTTTGAATATTTGCCAATGTTTCAGATTATCTGGGATAGATGGCTATATTTGACATGTATCTGATAGAGTACATCAGTATGATTAGGAATTTTAAAAGAGCTAGCAAAGACAACTAAGACATCTGCATGAATATTCTGATCTCTGGGAATACGAGTCAAATTAAAAGCATCAAAGAAGTTTTCAACTGAATCCCATACTTCATTTTGGTAGGACCTAAGTCTAGGGTGCTTGGTCTGGTAAGCATTTCTTACTTTCTTAACAATAAGTTCTGAATCAGTAAAAACACTTAAGTTTTGAATTTTTAAGCTTTTGGCTAATTACAATCCTAAAAGGAAAGCTTCATATTCAGCCACATTATTTGTAACTTCAAAGTCTAATTTACATGATTGGGTTATATTTTCTTTTTCCGGTGAAATTAAAACTACTCCAGGTCCTGCCCCATCTTTCATGCAAGAGCCATCAAAGAACAGTTTCCAAATATCAGTTTGGTTTGGCTCAGGACTTTCAACTACCTCTTCAATTTTGACTTGAGTTTTATTTTGGTTTGAAGTGAGTTGAAAACAACCAAAGTCTTGATCTATTGCATTATTTGGATGGTTCCTTGGCTGGTAAGTCTTACAAACAGTATGTACAAACCTTACCTCTCTATACAATCTTAATTGCTCTCCTCCATAAATAGGAATAGTAGCATATGACATATCCATTTGCAGAGTTCCCCCTAATTTAGCACAACAAGACCTAGAAAAGAGCATTCCAAACTTGGGAGGGATATCTATGACAACAATATCAAGTACTACACTTTTCATTGGAATTTGGGCAAGGTTAACCACTAGATCCTTGATTAATCCCAAACAGGGCATCCTTTTAGAATCAAAGGTGTATAGGTCATGGTAAGATTTAGTTATGTCGAGTTTCAAATGGTCCATGATAGATTTTGGCATAAGGTTGTGTGATGCTCCTAAATCAAGCATACAATTATACAACATGGAATCATTTGTTTTAAGAGTTACATAGAAAGGAGGCACTATCTCATCTATCATGTTTGAACTAGGGCCAAAAACTACTGCTGGTTTTTCATCTTGCAGACTTATGACATCATCACCTTTAGCATAAAATGAGGTATTTTGTATCCATTTTTTGACTTGGCTTTTATAACCAGGGTTTTTAGAAAGTTTTGATAGTGGAATTGGGATCTTAACCCTCTCTAATTATTTTTCAACACTAAATGTAGTCAAAATGTTTTTACCAGTTTGGGTAGTATCAATTGACTGGTCTAAGGGCTGAATAAGAGGTGTTTGAGCTTTAGCAGTTTTGGTAAGTGGTCCAATGATTGGAGTTTCCTTTGGAGGTCTCCCAGGACTAGGCCTAGACCTAAGATCATACCTCTTATTTAATTCTGCAATTAAAAATTCAGAGAAAGCATGATATTTAGAGACCTGTGAAGCTTCCTGGTCTTCTTGAATATGATTTTGTTGTGAGAGATGAATGATGGTTGTTTGATTGGAAGAAGAATCCATACTATTAATATATCTAGTAATTGCCATTGTATTATTCTCAGGTTGTTGGTCATCCATCCATAGAGGAGTAGGAAACTGTTAATCATTGCTAGGTCTTTGAAGAACTTGTAGTGGTGGATTTCTTTTATACTGACCTTGATTTTGGTTTTGGGGTCTAGTAGCTGTTTGTTGTATTGTCCTAGGTTGGGTTTCAATCTTTGAAATCCTATTTGATAGGTTTTTAAGAAGAGATGTTATTTCATCTATCTTTGAGTCTTCTGATTTAGTCTTAGAGGAACTAGAGGCTTCTTGAACAGATTTGAGTTTTCTTTGGGCCTTTTCTTCCTTAAGTTTTAAAGAAGTTGAGGCTGCCCTATTTGCTTCTACTTCTATAGCATTTGCTTGCATATCTTCAATAGTTCTTGAAGTTCTCTCTCGTAGAATAACAACAAAGTCATCATCAAAAGCTTTAGAAAATCTAGACTTAGCAGCTGCTATAGGGGGCTTACAATCAACAAGCATTTTGTGATAGAGTTTATTGAATATTTTGATAAAATCTGATACTGGTTCACTGAAGTTCCTTTTAAGCTCTTGAAATTCTGTGAGGAAGTAAAGATGATCCTTTTTCACACCCCATTGATTTTTAAATACGGTTGTAAGCTCTTCCCAATTTCTAATGGTTGCTGCTGGTAATTGCCTAAACCAAATACTCACATTTCCTTCAAGTGACTGTACAAACAATCTCATATAAACATTTTCTTGTTCAATATTCATGTTATCTGCAAAGTCTAGGAAAGCTTGAAGATGGTCCTTAGCTAAGGGACCAATTTCTCCATTGAAGTTATTTTAAGTATCCAGCTGGGAATGCATCAAGGTTATTAGGTAAGACTAAGGAAGCATATCTAGCCTGTACAATAGGTCGGAAAGCCATGACAGCTGGTGGTGTATGAGGTGCTTGAGGTGTATGAGGTGTTTGTGTGGATGTAGAGGATGAAGAAGAAGTAGAGGAAGAAGATGGTGATTCTGAGGTTCATGAACTAGTTGGAGGTAAAGGAGGAGATCTCCTGAAATACTTTAAAGGAGTCCTAAGAACTAACTTTGGGACCTGTAAAGGAATACCTTCTTTTGTTTCAAAGAGAGGATTGGAATATATAGAAAAGGTCTCCTCAGATTGTTTAGAAGAAGAAGCTTCAGGTCAGTCGAAAATGGAAGGAAAATGATAGGTGGTAGGGGATATGAAATCTGTGGGTTTATATTATGGTAGATTGACACCCAAATCAAATTCAGTTTTAGGTGATCCTGATGGTAGTGTGGGTATTGGATGAGATTATAATGAAAGAATAAGGTAAGCTGACTTAAAATAAACTCCTTTATCTAGAAGTTCAACAACCCTAGGTGATAAATGGGAGTAATCAGGATCAGATGGGATATTACTATAGGGGTCAAATGATTCTAATTATTTAGACTGTAGGACTGAAGAGGAAGAAGATGAAGGTTGGTGTCCCCTTTTAGAACTGGCTTTTCTCATAAGCCTTTCAGGATCTAACAGAGGCTTAACTATGTCAGCTTTTGAACGAGATCTGGTATGTTTAAAAGGTGCTAGCTTGGGAGTGTGGAGTCGCCTAGGTGAATGATTTTAACCTTTCAAAACTCTTTAATCACCTTAAAGGGAAAGAAAGAATGAATATTGTTGTCCCAAGGGAAACTTAAAAGAAATTCGAATCCTGGGCAATAGCGCCAGTCTGATGTTGTACCTTTGAGATAGTAGGAGGTCAGCTACCAATGCTAGAGCATCTAAAATAATTGTTTTGGGGTTTTTGGTTTTAATTTTGGAAGACCAATGAATAAAGACAGATGTAGAATTGAAATACTTAATCCTTTGGGTTATACTAATATCTCAGCAAAGGGCTGCTATAAAGCTTTACACAACGATATAGATAAAAAATAGTGGTGAGAAGAAGACAAAAAATAATATGATTATCACAGTTTCCAGACTGTAAAACAGAACAATCATAAGTGTGAAAACCTTCTAAACTATGTTCCAAAGGTTCAAGGAAATATACTTAAGCTTACATAAGATGTCGATGATTTATTGATTAGAGGGGATTAGCTAAACAGACAGTTCATTAATCCATTCTCTTAATAGATGATCACTTCAGGAGCTTATAGGAATTAAGTGAGACACAATTATTCCTACCTAGATATCTCTATAAGTCATAAGCATATGAAGAAAGACATAATGATTGATAACTGGAAAAACTTACAAAATAACACAAACTGTGTAGAACCAAATTCAGAATCCTCTGCTTTGTATTAAGGTTCCAGAAAAACTGAGTACATCAAGTGTCTACAAAATCTTCCTTCACAGGTGCAACCAGGTTCAAAGTAGAATGAACAGTCACAACTTAACAAGTAATGAATAATGACTCTTGAACTTCGAACCCATAACAACTCGAGAAGAGAGTTATTTATACAATAATGAAACTAATGAAATATCCTAAAACTGATTAAGGTTTATTCTAGGAAAGGAAAGATCTTCATACAAGAAGATAGGGGCAACTGTTGAACTGCTTCTTGCTATCCCTTTTATTCAGGTTGTGCTGGCTTTGTTGTTTGATATTTTTCCCCTTAAAGCTGCTTGATTGTTTGTATCCTTTACGCTGGTTAATTTCTTCATTTGATCTTTCCACTGATACTCTTTAAATTCTGTGAAAATCATTTGACCCTGCTGATTAACCTTTACTGTGTTCCTTCTTACCTTTACTGTGCATTTTAGGATTTTACTGTGTTTTTCAACAGTAAATCCCTTTATATTTTTCTTCAAACTGTATGCAGGATTTTTCTTTTGTAAGCCTGGAACAGGAGTCTTTACCTGCAAAACATAGAAACTGTTAAGAAAAACATAGGTAACAGAGAAGGTATTCAATAGCTTTATAGAGCTCAGGAGGATATTGGAAGGAGTCCATAGTGTATCGGAAGGTAAAATAATGGCTTTATTGGTCACAAAGGCTTATGGAGGGTTTACTATGAAAATAGGCAAAACAAAGGAAAATGGTGATTTTTTTGGTTTAAATGGAAAAACAGTCTACTTTACGAATTATGGTGCAAAGTGAACAGTGGTCGTTTTGTCGTTATGCAGGAGGGGGTTTTGGTTCAGTGGCCGTTTTGTCGTTATGTGGGAGGGGGTTTTGGTTTTCATTGCACTGCTTATAAGGCATGGGTGGTTTTGGGAGAGGGTCACCCGAAATGATCTGAGCTTGACACGTAGCAAGGGAGGTCAGTGGAATACCGCTTTTCGGGTGGGTAATGCCCATACAGAGAGCCAACCCGAAATTGCCGAGGGCTGTTGGATTTGAATTCATTAGATCGGACGGTGGTGGAGAAAAAGAGCAGCGTGGATGGTCCCAACGATTAATTATGGCGGCAATGGCTTATTTTGGGTTAAAAACCCAGATTAGCGGTGTTTTATCTTTAAATGAAGGTTTAGGTTAGTTCTTTGTTAAAATCATAAAAAAAACATTTTAACAAAGAAAACCTTTGCAAAACATGGTATGGCGGATTTGAAAAATTATGAATTCGGTGGATAAATTACATCGGGTTTTGGTTCATCACATATCGCAATAAGGGTTTAGCAGAGGAAGGCCCATCGCAAAGGAATGCGATAAGTGTCCGACGCGATAAGGAAATAAAACATGAAATATATTTGCGTCAAGTCCAGGTTCCCATCGCAATTGGAGATCACAAATGGTGGAGGGTATATGCTTTAGCAGGACTTGCGATGGGGGCGGATGTGAAATGGCAATGAGTTATGATATATATTGCGTCAGGTCTGAGTTCTCATCGCAATTGGAGATCGCAACAACGAAGGGTTATTGCTTTAGCCAGGACTTGCAATGAGAGCAGATGCGATATGGAAATGTATTGTGATATATATTTGCGTCAGGTTCGGACCCATCACAATTGTGTATCGCAATGCGGGGAGAGTGCATTCATATGAAAGGCTTGTGATGCGATATTTTATGAAAATACATAGTTTTATAATAAAACTAAAAGTTTCAAGTTACTAATAAAGGGAGTTAATATATACGGGAAAAGGGACTTTTAGGGGTTTAATACTATAGGTTAGTGTTAATATGAAAATATGAGCAGAAAGGGAAAATATACACAAAAAAGGGGAAATATACTAAGTATTATGCTTTTCATGGGTTATTTGTTTTTCGCATATATACATCAATACTTAGGATAAACATATTTTGTGGGTTTTTTGGGTAAAAGGGAATTTAACATGGGATTTTCACTTTTCCTAGGCAAAAAGGATTTTGACCTTAGGAAAATGGGTTTTTATGGAAAATGAATGAATATGCATGTATGAAGGTGGGAAGGGGAAATTAGTGAATATAGGGATGAATGGAGATGAATGGGAAGTTAATTAATTGATCTTGTAGACTTTTATTTGCTTTGTGTAATTGCCTCATGGACATAGAAACATATGGTAAAACATGATAAATGTACATTTTGTCCAATCAATCATCAAACTTCAGCAACCTTTCTTCTACTTACCCTTTGCTTATCCTATTATTTTTTCTTCAATTAATGGGTGCATGTAAACTAGCAAACCCTTTTCCTTTTTTTATTTTTATTTTACAAAAGCAAACTATCTAATTCTAACCTTATAACATCCAAGGGCTCAGATTAAACTGATGAGCACCTTATTATTCTCTACCTAACTACTGATTTGCCAAGATTAAATAGTTTGGTCAGATCTTTATTCTCTAACTATAACATCAAATTTAAAACATGAAGCAGCCAGGATTAATCTATTTGACTGTCATGAGTTGTGGCATTTATGACAAGCTGCACACAACCATTATTTTGCAGAAACAATAGTAGTGGCATTTGGACTTGCTCACTTTCAGAGTTTATTTGTTTTCTTTTCTTTCTAACCTAACATTTTGTTTTTGTCTTGAATTTTTTAGGACATCTAACCTAACATTTTCTTTAATATGGACATTATCATCAAGATATTTTTTCAAAAACATTCTATTCACTATTATTATGTCCATATCCTAACTTAACATTTTTTCAATTTTTTTTTTTTTTACTATTTTACTCTAACTTATCAAAACCAAAAAATGCTACAACAAGACACATCACACATGTTAACTGAAAGCTAACTCAAGCAACTATGAGACTGAATTTGAATTAGCATCTTTGACTAAGGCACAAGTTAAAAAAACCATTCCTTGCTACATTTTGAACACGAGATGAAGGATCTTGTTTGATGCATTATTTCTTAGGATTGGAGGTGTGGTAGAGACTTGGTGAGATCTTCATAGGACAAGAAAAGTACACAATTTAGATTCTGAGGAGATTTTATATGATGGACTGAAAGTCCATGGATACACCCATAGAGACAAATCTGAAGAAGTTGAGTGATTCCACTTCAAATTCAGATTTGGTGGATCTCACAATGTACATGAAGTTTATTGCATCCTTGATGTACTTGGTTAACACTAGGCCAAATATTTGTTTTGCAGTGAACACCCGGAGCTACTTTATGGTTGAGCTGAGGCATGTACATTGGGTTGTATCGAAGCATGTGTTGAGGTACCTACATGGTATAATTGGATATGGTATAAGATATGTCTCTGGTGGTGAAGTGAGGCTATATAGATATACTAATTTTGATTGGGTTGAGAGTGCAGTGGACAGAAAGAGCACCTTGGGGTGATACCTTAACTTGGGATCAATCATGATATCTTGGTTTAGTAGGAAGAAAAATTATGTCACACTCAGTACAACAGAAGTAGAGTATATCATAGTCATTTCCACAAGTCAAGAAGTAGTGTAGCTTCAAAATTTGCTTGCAAGGCTTTTTGATCAGGTGTTAGAGATGACCTTGATATATTGTGATAATCAAAGTTGTGTCAAGCTTTTGGAGAATCTATTTTTTCATGACAGGTCAAATGACATTGCAGACATATATCACTTCATTCGAGACATTGCACAGAAGGGAGCATTGAATATCTAGTATTTATCCACAAATGAGTAGAATGCAGACATTCCCACCAAGCCTTTTCCTAGGGGGAAGTTTGTATACTTTAGAGACAAGCTTGGCATGATGCATAATGTCTCCCTTGCTGAGAGGGAGTGTTGATGTTTTTATAGAATCAGGAAAACATTCTCCCATGGGGTCATGATGATTTGTCTAGGGAAGAATGATACATTCACCCATGGGGCCATGCTCATTTGGTTAGGGGTGAATGGTCCAGGGGAATTCTTTCTCGTATGAGGCCATGCTGATTTGGCTAGGGGATATTGGCGCACGATGCTCACATTGTGCTCCGAGATGGAGTGATCTATTTTTTATATAGTGGGTTTGAATTGTTTATTGATTGGGGTTTTTCACCCAACTGTGAGGTAAAATATTCTAGTATAATGTTGATTTGTGATGTAGGCTCCATTAGGGAAGGGGTTTCTTGTGATGAGGATCTACCTTAATGGGTCTACACTAAACATTAGAGCTCTATATAAATAGACAAGCATGTGAGAGGAAAATAATCAACATAGCAAGCTGATCTTTTATAGTGAAGGAGAAATTTCCAGCTAAGGAGAAACCTATTTTGGAGAATCTTCTTCATCATTGTTTTCGTTCTTCTTGAGGTTGCACGTTTGAACGAGTTGACTGAATTTGACTAAGAGTTGACTAAGCTATCTTGACCAAATATGACTGAGAGTTGATTGAGCTATTTGAGCGAGTTTTGGAGGTCACATGTGTGGGTTTGACCACAACCACATGTGCAAGTTTAACTATAGGTCCGGGTTTATTAGAGGACCAAATCTAACTAGGCCAAGTGGATTGCAGAGTTTGGCAGTTTAACCATCATTTACTTTGGAGTGTTTGACTGGTTTGACCAGCATTGACCAACAAATGTTTGGCCAGGTATGACTAGTATTTTCCCTTGTATATTGGCACTAATTTCTAGACAAATTTTTGATTTTTTTAAGCCTTGCTAAAAGACAATTTCTCATTAAGAAAAGATTGTTGGGTTTTTCTCCCAATGTTGGGTTTCCTAGGGTAAAAATATTGTCTCTATTGTGCATGGTCGTCTTTCTCTGATCTTTATTGTTTCTGCTGCATTTGTTGTTGAGATTTTATGTGTGTAAATATTCAATAATATGAGTGGCATTAGAAATGTTGGTTAAGGATCATTAGGAAGTAATTATTAGAACAAGAAATTGTATTTTGCTGCACTTACCATAGAATTTCAACAAAAAAAAAGATATTAATAGAGTGAAGGAGTTTTTAAAATTAAAGTAGGAATATATATATAATGGTGGGTGGTGGAGGAGAGTAGAAAATTCCCTTTACTGGTTTTCTTTTTTAAGAAAATGAAGCATCTCACAAAAAAATAAGGTAATATATATCTCTACTCTTTGTATCTTATATAAATTTTCAATAAACCACTAAAGTCCTCAATAAATAATGAAAAATAAATCACTAAAATCTCTTTATAAATAATGAAACTGATCAAAAATTTTATAATAAAATAATTTAAAATAAAATAATTTTTGATTCCAAATTATATTTAATATTTAAAAGGAAAAAAGAAAAAGAAAAATATTTAACACTATATCATAAAATTACTAAATAAACCTTATCATCACTTAAATTAACCGACGCATTTACAGTCGTTGAAAGTCTTTAATCTTTTAAATGGGTTGTTTTTGGTAGTCATTTTTCCTTCCATTCTGTATATTAAATGTGCTTTAATTAAGTAAGTTTTTAATATATTTTAGTATATTGAATAAGTTTTTCATATTTTTAGTCTGTTGAAAGTCTTTAATCTTTTAAAGTGGTTGTTTTTGGTAGTCATTTTCCTTTCCATTCTGTATATTAAATGTGTTTTAATTAAGTATGCTTTTAATGTATTAAATAAGTTTTTAATGCTTTTAGTATATGGAATAGATAAATGTAACACAAGCATAAAATTACTATAAAAAGCATTAGTTGTGTGGAAGATTAAATTCACATTATATTAATATGATGAGTGTATAGAAATTTATTTAAACATTTAGAATAAGATATAAGTGATTATTATTTTTCATAAAGTTTGAGGTTGGTATGGTGGAAGCACTAAAATTGAATGAATGACTCTTCGATGGGTGGGTTTTGAATTGAAAAACTCAAATATGTTGTGGAGGTTGCAAACTTTAATGTTAAAGTTGAGAACTCAAATAAAAAGTCTATGGGTTTTATAGTGAAAAGTTCAAATCCAAATTTTATTTTATTGTACAATTTGTAGCATTTTTTTGTTTATAATTTTTATTAATGATGATTATGTTAAAACATAAAAACTTATCTTTTTCTCAATAGGTTTTGCATATTATAACAATTGCGTTGGTTTATAGCAATTGTGTTGAAAACCAATATAAGTGAACAGTTAAAAGAGGTTAAATTCTCATTGAATTAAGAGAATGACTACATAAACACCAATAAAAATTGAATGAGAAAAAATACCTACAATACATTTTATTCTTTATTTATTTATTTATAATTATTATCGTTATTACATATGTTATTGAACTTTCCTCCTCACTTGTAACTCATTGGAGCAACAATCCTGGGAACTATTGGAATGGTAAGATGAGACTTTTCTTTATTATTATTTTTTTATTTATTTAAATAAAAAATCCAGTGTTAATTTTTAAATTTTAGTTTTTAAATTTTTATATTTATAAAATTAGCATATTTTAATTTTAAATTGAATTTAATATTTGTAAGTGTTTAAAGTTTTGTTTTTATTTATTTTGGTTATTTTTTCATTGTTTACGGGTTTGGGATTGAGGGTTAATGGGTGCATTGTTAAGGCACTCTCGGTTAAAGGGTAGAAAATGCTCTTTAATTTTTAAATTTAATAATGTTTATTGGGATTAATAATAAACATGATAAAGTGTTCTAATAATGCACTCTATGGTATAAAACTTATTGGTTGAGAAAATACAATCATGCTAAGGGCTAATGTAGACCATAAAGGGTGTCATCCATGGGTGATTGTGAGGGCTTAAATGCCCTCTCGATGATTTTAATGGCTATGGCTTAGATGTCTGTGAGTGGCTTCTATAGGATAAACATGCCAATCATCCCTTGACACACATAACTTAATATGAACACAAGTACTTTAATAAATATGATTATAATAATATAAACCCATATTATGAACCCAAATACTATAAACCCTAACTGTAAACTATAATAAAAATTTTAATATTATAAACTCAGATATAATTAACTTAATAACCTTCTGTGTACGTAACAAAAATGGTTTAATTGTATACTGGTGACTTCAAATGTTAAATTATGAAGCTTTTTATCGTCTCTTTTGCATTCTTAACTAATCACTTGGTGCAGCTGTTTTATGATTCCTTTTATCATCTCTTTTGCACTCTTGAGCACTTACATGGTTTGAACTTGATTCCAACCCATGCAGTTAGAAACATAATCTCTTTTTTCGCTTTAATAATTGCTATCATTCCAGTTCATTTATGTTTTTCCTGGCTTTTCCTAATGAATTCCTCACTGATTCGAAAAAGTATGCATCGTTCGTACCGTACATAGTTAATTTGGATAATCTCCCATGTTTCAGGGCGGTAAATGATGCTTACATTAAATATAGTGGAAACGACATTGTCTGAGGCTACCATTTAGGGTAGAATCTCAGTTTTTTATTTTTAATTTGATTATATTAGTGTTTAAATATATTTTTAACTAATTGTTTTTGGTGTAATTTTTTGGAAGTTTTTCTGGTTGATTTTTCCAGTCTAATTTTTCTAAAATCTGGCCATAATTCATTGAAATCACAAGTTTGTTGGATAACTTCTGCACAAAAGAAGTGCCCTAAGGATTTTTCATGGTGTTGAATCCATATATACAATCAAAATGTTAATTTAAATATTACAAATCAAGATTTTACCACATTTTTTCTGAGATTCCTGTAAACTCCAAAAAGTCTAAAGACAATTCCTATTTTTAATGGCAAAAATAGATTTAGCAACATCATAAACACCTAAAATAAAATTTTGAAGCTAGAACTATAACCCAGATTTCCCAAAATTTCTATCTGAATTTTAGCAAAATCATGCCAAAATTTCTATCTGAATTTCCACTAATTTCAGGGTAAAATTGTGGTGAGACTACTCTGCATTGAATCTCCACAGTTTTTGACCAAAACATGGTTTTTATAGTTATAATCATAGTTACCAAATTTGGCCATATTGCTGAAAAAAATTCGTAAATTCGACGGTTCGATTCGATTTGCGAATTAAAACGACAATTCGAGTTCGGCTCAGAAACGATGCACTGGATATTAGAGTTCACGATATTAGATTCTTCACAATTTTTTAATCATAATTACATATTCGAGCATTCATTTACTGTGAATGGCATACGTTAATAAATGATAATGGTGGATGGATGGATGTAGTTTATGCATAAGAAATTTACAGAAAACAAAAATATAGAAGGTTGACTGTGTTGTACGGACTGGTTATTTTTTGAGGCCAAAATGATTCCCCGTTTGAAAAGAACATCCAGCTAGGAGGTGCGTGTCGAGTGTGGAGGAGCATCCGAAGCTCAACGAACCAGAACTCTCGAAGCTTTGGCATCCATGGCCATGACCAATCACTGATAGACGGCTGACAACGATGGTCCAATGCATGTCTGTATCTCTCTTTATCTTGTCACAAGTGCTACTCATCCATGCATATCAACCTTTCGTCGAGCCGACACCTAGTGGCTATTGCCTTCATCATTTCATGCTGACAGACACTTATCAGAGACCTCTTATGCCATTTATCTGATTCAAAGGAAAGGGAGTTAAGTTTTTCTCTTTGGCTAGTCTCTTTCATAGAGACAGAGCCGAAGCTCTTGGTCTTTTCTCCTTTTTCTGAAGAACTCTCTGCGATTCCTCTCTCACACTGTCTTTCGGTCACCATCCTTCTGGTTTTGTTTCTGCTGGCGGATATCACGCTCTCCCCTCGGCACGCGCCTGGTAAAGAGGCCAGTCACTCATTTTATCTCTTTAATACTATACAATTTTTACAGTTTATTCTGCGTTTTCTATGCATCTGTCAAGGTATTTAGTATGGCGTCTGAACTTTAGTGGTGATTTAGTGTGGGGACTCCATGCTGAATCTTTTTATAGCTCTGGTCCTTTTCAAGATAATTCATGAATTTTTCCTCTTAACCTGGACATGTTTAAGTATATCAGGGTATGTTTTCTTCTCTCCTGGCTCTGGTCTGGTCCTCCAAAATGCTTACGACATTTCTCCTCAAATTGAAGAAATCCATAGTATTTTACAAATCGTGCCCTGACATTAGGTTCAGAATAGGAGCATGGTGGTGCATTGTTGAAATTCACTGCAGCTGCTTAGTTTGTCAGGAATCCTCCTCCAGTTAGTTGTTATTTAGCTTTGTCTTTGAAAGACCTGAAGCTTCTCCGAACCAGTGTCAGCAATTGGTTTCCTCCATTGGGTGCCCGGATTACGGGATCGGAAAATTTTTCCCGGGACCATTATTCTCTAAATCTAATCCTGGAATTATGTCCTTCAGATGATGTGTACTGTACATAAATGTACAAACAATCTAGGAAAATCCCTCTTTAGTCAAATTGCCGGAGCACTTTCGTCCACCCTTGTTATGATCCCTGGCCAAAAGTAGGTTTATTAATCTGTGCTCGCCTTGTTTTTTGGTGCCTTCCTTCCAGAGTCTTCTTAGCGCTGGCCCCAAAGCCCTATCTGATCTGTCCTCACTTAATTCCCCTCAGCTGGCATTTATCTCATCCAGATGTTTTGTACAGAATAGGATCAAAAGTTGATTAATTTCTTGTACAATCCTGATTCGGAATCCAAGTAGGGCATCGGGGGTTGTTTTTTCCAAGGAAAGGGGTCTCTAAAGAAGTATGGATGGTGGGTTGGATGCACTGGCCACGGAGGCCATGGTCCGAGCCACTATACAGGTTGAAAAGACATGAGAGGCTGCCTCGTTGTCTGCTGGGTGGCAATCCACCTTGGATGACATGATTGTCAAAACTTCGTGGCATGATGCTGACTGGGAGAGGGATGGGGTCCACTCAAATCCTCCAGCTCAGAAAGCATATAGTAAAGAGGACTCCCATTTGAGGGAAAAGATGCTACGTGAACATGCGAGCCATTACAACAAAGCTAGGAACCCTGTCAAAACCTCCCCTCCACCTTCTGCTATTAATTTGGACAGCTCCCACCTTACGAAAAGAATTAAAAGCCTTCAAGAGCTCGCCTTGGTGGGCAGATGGCATTTTTCGGAATTGGATGATGCTACGATGAGAAAATGGCTTGAGGAGCGATGGAAACGTCTGATTGGTTATACCCCCATCATCTCTACCCTCATGAAGGAGCGGTATTGTTTTCATTTCATGAAGGCCTGTGACTTAGAAGCTGTCTTGAAGGCTCCTTGGGTTTTTAAAAGAAGTTTTCTAGTTCTCTACAGGTGGTATATTGGATTTGACCGGTTAAAAAATACTCCATCAAATAATTTGATTTGGGTTAAACTTCCAAACCTCCCTCTGGAGATGTGGTCCATGGAATCCCTCGCTGAAATAGGCAACTCCATTGGTAGATTTGTTTATGCTGACCCATGGTGTCTAGGAGAAAAAGACAAAAGGATAGCGTAGATTCTCATTGAGAAGGCATATAGGGGAGGATTCCCAGATCATATCGAGATCGCTTGGAGGCACCTGAAAATCCAACAAAGGCTGGATTTCTGGGGCATCCCCTTTAGGTGCTCCGCATGCCACAAAACTGGTTATTTAATTAATAATTGTAGGTGGCATTCGGCTCCAAAATCCAGGTTGTTTCATCGCAGGTCTCGACTTGTTTCTCCCGATTCCGAAAGGAAGATCGCTTCTCCTACTGCCAGCTTATCAACGACCGAACTTGTCGATGAACAGGCCCATAAAAATCCGGACCCCACTTTGTCCCCGCCCTTGATGCTTCAGGATCTTTCCCACAGGCCTTAATCCAGACCTGTATCCTCTGCTAGGGCAGGCTGCTCCACTATTAACAAGGTTATGCCTATCCACTGTTCACCCATTCCTGAACCAAGGGACGACAAAGTTGTTCCTTCTCCTGCGCCTATTCAGTTAAAGGACTTCATCGTCGGCTCCCATCCCATCCTTATATCATCTGCATCCCCGACGCCGGAGAAGAGTGTTCCCGTATCCTCTAAAGGCAAAGAACTTGTGGTGGTGGTCTCCCCTTTCAATTCCCCCATCTCATCTCCTGTTAATACGTGTGGCAGTGACCTGGATTTTTTACTTAGTAGAAAATCTCTCAAGCTTGAGCCTCTGACCATTCACAAACCGAATAACCCTGCTTCTCCTTTCATAAGTCCAAATTCGACAAGGAATATTACTGTAAGAAAGAAACACAATGGAGGGAGTAGACATTTTAGGGGGAGGACAATTGTTACAGATAGCAGAGTAAGGAATTTATCCTTGGTCGATGTTCCCATATATGATATGACTGAATCATAGCCTCTTGGAGCAAGCATGGCTGATGATTCTTCCAAATGACCTTTATTGTGTCTATGAATATTAGGGGTCTTGGTACAGACCTAAAATTCTTGGCGCTAAAGGACATTTTTCACTCAGCACAACCAAAAATTATTTTAATCCAAGAGACCAAAAAAAGCAGCCGTGTGTCCATATCATACTTTAGGAAAGTGTTTCCTTCATGGTATATGGATGCCTTAGAGGCAAGAGGCTTGTCAGGGGGGCTGGCAGTTTTATGGGATCCTAAATGAATCAAAGCCAAAGCATACAAGTGTTTTGCTGGTATTCTTATCTCGGCATTTATTAGAGGCCAAAGGATCCAAATTAATATTTTGAATACCTATGCGCCTTATAAGATCAGAATCCCTTTTTGGGAAAAATTATTTTCCTCAGAAATTTTTGATACTGAATCTCTAATGATTGCAGGCGATCTAAATGTAACCTTAAGTTCTGACGAATGCTGGGTTAATTGCAGAAAGAGAGACCCGCTTGCTGATCGTATTAAGTATGAACTTCTGAATAGAAATCTCGTGGATATTGCTCCTCCGAAAATGATGCCTACTTGGGATAACAAAAGGTCAGGAGAGGCGTACATAGCTAAAAGGATTGATCGGTTCATAATGCATGTAAGCATCATAGAAAAAATGGGCATGCCTTCCTCGTCCATTGGGAGTGCTTTTACATCAGATCGCAAGCCAATTTTCCTTGGCTGGCGGGAGAAGGGTTTCAAAAAGGGCTACCCTTTCAAATTTAATAGAACATGGTTAGAGGACCATGATTTCAATAATATCATTTCAAATGCATGAAGGATCTTTCTGCAAGAGATTTGTCCCCCCCTTTTATGACGTTCGGAGACAAGATGTCTGTTTTGAGAAAGGTGGCAAAACAGTGGCAACTTGATAAAAGAAAAAGTGACAGACAGGCGCTCCTAGAAATTCAGAGGGGGATGGACAGGATGTTAAAGTCTATGGATGCAAATTCTTTTCCCCTTAACATGAAATGTCGTATAAAATATCTTGAGAGGAAAAAACAAAATCTTTTAAAACAGGAGGAGGCCTCATGGAGGCTTAAAAGCAGGGCAATTTGGCTGAAGGAAGGTGATAGAAACACTAAATTCTTTCATAAATTTGCCAACTCCAGGCACGAAAAAAATTCCATATGGCAAATAAGTGATGGAAAGGGTGGTTTTTACGTCTCACAACATGATATATCGAAGGAAGCTATAAGGCATTTCAAGTCCCAGTACAAAAGAAAGGAAGCTTGTGAGTTCAGGACACCCTATGGGGTATCAAATTGGCTCCTCAAATGTTTGATGATGAGAATAAAGAGCGTCTTTTTCAGCCAATCATGGAGGAGGAGCTCCTTGGAGTATTGAAGGCCTTCAAAAAGGATAAATTCCCAGGCCCGGATGGCTGGGCCATAGAATTTTTCACTCATTTTTTTGATATTATCAAGAAAGACTTGTTGAGGATTGTTGAAGCATCTCGTATCTCTGGAAATATTCATCAGATCACAACATCCACACAGATTGCCCTAATCCCAAAAAAGGCAGGAGCAGAATCATTCCATGATTACAGGCCGATCTCATTATGCAATATATCCTTCAAGATTATCTCTAAAATTATTGCTGAAAGAATGAAAGGGATTCTAGCCACCTATCTCTCCAAAGACCAACATGCTTTTTTAGAGGGACACAACATTTGGGATGCTGTCGCAAACACTCAGGAATGTATTTTTTCTATGATATCAAAAAAATCAGATGTCGCCATCCTGAAAATTGACCTTCAAAGGGCCTTCGATTGCTTAGATTGGGGGTTCATTAGATGTTTGCTGGCAAAGATTGGCCTAAAAACAAATTCCATCATTTGGATCATGTCATGTGTCAAAAATGTCCACTACGCGGTCATCATTAATGGAATGCCTTCTCCTTTCTTTCCTGCTGGACGGGGTCTTCGTCAGGGATGCCCCCTTTCACCTCTTCCGTTTATATTGGCTATGAACTCTCTAAGTCTCCAGATAAACAAGGCAGTGTCTGAAAATAGGTGTAGGCTGGTTAAGATTTGCAGGGACAACTATATCTCGCACAACCTCTTTGTTGATGACGTTCTCATCTTTGCAATGCTTTGCAGGGTTTCCTGGATTTGTCTCAATGATATTCTTTATAGATTCCAAAGAGCTACTGGATTACAAATTAATAGAGAAAAATCTACCCTCTTGCACAATGATACCAACATGGAAATGGTGATATAGATCTTTGAATTGTTTGGAATTGAGTCGAGACCGCTCAAGGAGGGTTTGAAATATCTGGGATTTCAGCTGAAGGCGAAGGGCTATTCCGAAGTGGATTGGCATTGGGTGATAAAAAGATATTACAAGAAGATTTCGGCATGGGAATACAAGACTCTTTCCCTGGCAGGCAGAATTATTTTAGCTCAGGCGATCTTAACGCAATTAGTTGTTTATTGCGCTCATTTTCTTCCTCCTGGCAAGTATTATTCACAAAATGAACAGGGTATCTGCGAATTTTGTCTGTGGCGGTAAATCTAATCAGAGGAAATTCCATCTTTCCAAAATGGAAAATATCTCTCTACCAAAGAATCTTAGCGGTTGGAGTCTGTTAGACTTGTGGAATTTTGGTAAAGCGCTTCTATGTAAAACTCTATGGAGGGCTATCTTTGGTGAGGGGCCGTGGAGTATCACTATAAAAAAGAAATACATGAAAGGAAAAGATTTGGAATTCTGGTATAGGAAGGGATCGATTGGAGCCAACAAGGTTCCACTATTTGGCTTAGCCTCCGCAAAATTGAGCAATACTTCTTAAAGAATCTGAGATGGTGTTTATATTCTGGTAGCAGAATTTTAATTGGAATCGACCCCATTCTGGGAGGGCAGGAATGCTTATCCATCCCTGAAAATCTCTTGTTCTTCTTCTACAGGAAGGGCATTTTCATGTGGGACAAATTAATATCAGAATGGCATGGACCTATTCCCTTATGGAAGGAATCCCCCGATCTTCATCTGTCAGAAACTCTAGTTTCCGTATGGAATTTTGTGAAGGACGCCCTTTGTAGCTATGGGTTCCATCGATCAGGGTCGACGGACCATCTTATCTGGATTGTGCCAAATGCAAAGCTGCTGGTTTGTGTAAAAGACATATACACAGATATGATTAAATTAAAGGCAACTGGTTCCTTTTCTATATATCCTCCGATCCTCTAGAAATCGGGATGCCCTCTCAAAATGATTCTCTTCTCGTGGCTGGTCTTCCACAATAAAAACTTGTCTTGGGAAATTTTGAGGAAAAGGAACTGGCACGGGCTGAGTAGATGTTCCATGTGCGAATTGGCGGAGGAATCCAATTTTCACATGTTTTTCCGATGCAAATCGTCTTTGCAAATCTGGTACGAATTGTCTCTGCTTTATGGTTTCCCTCATATTGTTTTTGTTTCAATCCATGCAGCTTTTGAATGGTGGTGTGCTCAAAGAGAATCGTGGAGAACTTTTATTATCATCGTCATATGGTGCACATGGAAATGGAGGAACGACAGAACCTTCAAAGACTCAAAGGACCCCCTAAAATCTATATTGCAACATATCATCTCCATTTATGATTTTGTGCCTTTAAAATAGCCCAAGATGAAAAAAGATTGCATGAAAGAGAAAGAGCGCCCCCTCAACAGTGTTCTTTGTGCATTTTTTTATGGGGCCAAGCAACATAACATTTGTGCCTGCGGAGTTCACATTATTATGGACGAGAAGCTACAGTACTTCATCTCATGGAACAGTGGTAATGGCACTAATAGTCTGGCTGAGGCGAGGGCTCTAGCAGGCCTGCTTGCGTTCTGTGTGTTTTTTGATATTCAGCAAATTTCAATTTATGGCAACTCAAAAACAATGATTGATCATGTTAAGGGTGCCTGCCACATCAACTGCCCACATTTGGCGGGGTGGATGGATAGAATTATGTTTTTTTGGGGGTGCATGCGAGATTGCTCAATTCACCACATCTTTCGTGCCCAAAACTATCAAGCTGATTGCCTCTCAAAGCAGGGGTTGTTAGATTCTGACTCATGTTCCATGATGGTTTTAGAGGGAGAGTCCTCCTGCTTCATTTAGGACTTCTTTATTCTCGGGTTTTGAGTTTCTTTTGTTTTCAATTTAGCGTCATACTCATCTTCTCATTTGCTACTTTTAGTATTTTTCATGAGTTATGCACACTCTCTTTTAATATGGTTCTAGTCATATGATGCTCTTTTCTATGATGATTGTAAGCTATGATTTTTGGACTGGTGATCTTGGCTTTTTCCTACAGGCCCTGTCACATTTTTTGGTCTGCTGGTTATCTGGAGCCTGTTTTTGTACCATCTGGAACTTTTATATTGACTCAATATAATACTATGATGATTTTTCTCTCTGAAAAAAAAAAGTAAAAAATATAGAATTTATAAATTTATAATTTGGAAAGCCAAGTAAAAATATTATAATTTATAAATTTATAATGCCTAGATTTATCAAATTTAAATCTAGGAGAAAAATTAAGATAATTAAATTATCCTAGTAAATAGAAAATTTTGTTTTTTCAAGACTTTTTTCATTGAGATTTTGCTTAAATATTAAATTACACAGTTTAATATTTTGTATTATATTCAACGTTCTATATTAATAGATGTTATTTCTTTCTGTTATAAATTATATGTGTGGTTGGTTTGATAAATAAGTAATTAGTAATTAATAATACAATTGTATATTTTTAAAGAATTTTTGTAAATATTAAATATATTATTTTATTATGAACTTAAAATATTTGGTAGTGTGGAATTTAGATGGTTCATTGTAATATGGAATTTTTTGGAAATTCATTGTATATTAAGTATCATATAATTTATGGTGTAGGTGGATAAATGGATATAAAAATTCTCAAAACCAAACTTACTATCTTACTAACTATTCTAAATGTAAAATATAGCTAATTTGTCAGAAATATAATTTTATGTGAAATATTTATGATTGAAATAATTTTAAAACATTTTGTATCATTTTCAATATTTTAAATTATAGATTTCAATGATTTAAAATACTTTAAAAATGATATATTTGAATATATGTAAAAGATATATTGACAAAAAGATTTCATATTAAATTTAAAGCATAGTTACCAAATTTGGCCGAATCGAGCTGAAGAATTTGAAAATTCGGCAATTCGGTCCGATTCGGCCACTAATGCATTGAAATTCGGTTTGGGCACATCATTGTCCCAAATTTATTTTTAAAATTTTCTTTGATTTGTGTTTTTGAAGAAGCCATTCGTACTCCATTTTCCATTTTCCTTAGTTTCATCATGCAGTTGTAGATGTTGAACGGTTGAACGTAATTCTCCATTTATATAGATGTTTAAAACTATTGAGCCGTTAAAAACTTACTTTTCCCTATTTGTTCTGCAATACTGTTGTGATTAATGATTAAAAAGCTCAAAATTCTATTTATATCAAAGTTATTTTAATGTGTTAGTAAATTTGACTTGTTATTATTTTTTACATTGTTTGTTTAATTTTTATATTAAAAATAAAAAAGTTCTCTAAAAGTATGTATAAAAATTAAATAAATAGTTTTTATATTATAATTTTATTTTAACTATATATATTTTCCTAATAGTTTTTTTTTGCTTTTTTTAAATTTTAAATTTTAATCTCTTTCTTATAATTCTTTGATGAGTTAGTAATGTAATTGGAATTATTTATTCAAAATAAAATCGGTTGTAATTTAGTTTTTAAAATTGGTTGTTATTTAGTTTTTTTCTTTTAAGAAATTTGTAAAGAAAATATAATATGGTTTCTAAATCTTTTAAACAATTAGAAAAACAGCAAGATAGTTTTAATTTGATGATTCTTGATAATTCTAATTTAATGATTTTTTATCTATATTTTATTCGGTTAGTAATTAGGAAATTGTCTAAATATTCGTCATTAAAAATTAAAGCATTAGTTACTATCTTTTGGTACAATTAGGAAAATAGCAAAATATTTCTTATTTGATGATTCTTGATAGTTCTAATTTAATGATTTTTTATCTATATTTTATTCAGTTAGTAATTAGGAAATTGTCTAAATATTGATCATTAAAAATTACAACTTTAGTTACTATTTTTGATTGACCAAGAGGAATTGTTTCTACTAATTCCAATATCTCATTCACTTCTATTTGAACAATTAGGAAAAAAACAAGAATTCTAATTTGATGATTCTTGATAGTTTTAATTTGATGATTTTTTATTTATATTTTACTTTAGTAATTAAGAAATTTCCTAAATATTTATCATTACAAACTACAACATTAGTTACTATCTTTTGATTGACCAACTTACAATTTTAAGGGTTCCTTTTTCTTAATGTTAAAGAGTTTGTTCTCCCCATTGTATCTTATTCACTTCCATTGAAGAGACGTTGGAGCTGGACTGGCTGTAGCAGCGTTGAGTTTCGATTTTGTTGCTTGTGGTGGATATTGAGCGTGTGATTGTTGTGTGACTGAGTGCTAAGTAATGTTGTTGTGCTGCCATTAAGTAAAAGTGCAGCACTGTCAAGGAAGATTGCAGTCTGTGGAAAGTATTTGTAGAGTGGAAGCTGTAGAAATCCATTCGAGCATGAAGTAGCCTTGAAGCCGAGGAATTTCAAGGAAGAGCGCCAAGGAGAGCCAAGGATTTACGCTGTGTGTTTCGGCAAGTGAGGCGGAGAAGAGCGTGGAGTTTCTTTGTGAGCAATCAGACAGAGATTAAGAGATCGCTGTGTAGGAGGACCGTGTGTAGAGCTGAAGGTCTGGTGGCAGCCTGAGGAAATCGACTACACTTGGGACAATTTCCTGCCCGTTGGCGGTCGAGTGTGCTTGAAGAAGTCAAGCGGTTCAGGCCGAGGAGTAGAGACACCTGTGAAGGTCTCGGGAAACAATATGTGTGTGAAGAGTGGTGGATTGTGTGCCACCTGTGAGCATTGGATGCATTCTACAACCTCTTGAAGTGTTTGGTATATTGGTAAGGTTGTTTTGTGCGTTTTGTTTACTGGCTGTTGGGAAATCTTTTTGTTTTGTGCTTGCAGCTGAATGTTTTTGAAGTTTATGGTGCGAGCAGTGACCAAATAGGTGCTGCGCACCAGGAGAAGAGTTGTGTGCTCTGGAGAAGGACTGTCTTATGTTTTGATGTTTACATCATAGGTTGTGTGGATCTGAATTATGATTTTCTGCTTGATTGTCTGATCGTTGTTGTGATGAGTGCGTTATTGCGGCCTGTGTGGGTGGTTGCTGAGAGTAATATGATGATGTGTTGAGTGTGGTGTGCATTCGAAAAGGGAGAGGCAGAACCAAGCCTGGTGCTACTGTGAAGTCAAAGCTGGCTAGAGTTTAATGAAAATTTAAGCCTAGCTGATATGTCTATCTTTTTAGACTTTTTTGACAATGATCTTTTCGATGATCATTTTTTCAAGAACCCATTTGGGTTTGGCAGTGTTTTTGAGTTCATTAACAAACAGTGTCATGTTGTTGAGCATCATGTTGTTGAAGAAATCACTAAGAGTAAAACTTGCTTCTCTCATAACCTAATTGTTAGAAGTTTTATTGGATCTGCTTTCAAGATGACTGCAATTGTGGAGGATACTACCATGGATGTTGTTTTGAGGCCACTCATGTTTGAGGATGAGTGCATTTTGGTGGCTCCTCATGGAAAGTGGGGAGAACATGAATTAGATTACCTTGTTCGGGATCTTGCATTGCATCCAAATCTAGAAAAGGTTGTTGACGATAAGTACATAAGCAAGGAGCAAAGGAATTTCATAAGGAAACCCAGAAAGGTGAAGATGAAATTGCACCAACAAAGGAAAAGGAACAAGCATGGACCCTTTAATAAGAATGCAAAAATGAAATGTTTTGTTGTATGCCTAGCTGAGACTTAGACCAACAGGCAAGTTAAATTTTACGTCGTCGTGATTAAGGGGAGGTGTTAGAACATTAATCATGCTTGACCATATGACGGCGTTAGTCAGCGTAGAGCGGCTATAGTCAGCGTGTTAGTTGGCGAAGAGCGGCTATAGTCGACGGATTTAGGTAGATAATAAATAACAATAAGTGAATAGTTGTAGTGAATTTTGTATAAATATATGTGCGTTGCAATGTAATGAATAAGCTCATTTTTTGAGTCTTCGAATTTCTGATACCTGTAATGAGTGAGAACTCTCTATTACGATAAGCTCTTATATGAGTCTTCAAGTTTCTCTATTAGCCACTAATTCTAACCTTATAACATCCAAGGGCTCAGATTAAACTGATGAGCACTTTATTATTCTCTACCTAACTACTGATTTGCCAAGATTAAATAGTTTGGCCATATCTTTATTCTCTAACTATAACATCAAATTTAAAGCATGAAGCAACGAAGATTAAACTATTTGACTGTCATGAGTTGTGGCATTTATGACAAGTTGCACACAACCATTATTTTGTAGAAACAATAGTAGTGGCATTTGGACTTGCTCACTTTCAGAGTTTGTTTGTTTTCTTTTCTTTTTAACCTAACATTTTCTTTTTGTCTTGATTTTTTAGGACATCTAACCTAACATTTTCTTTGATATGCACATTATCATCAATATATTTTTTCAAAAACATTATATTCACTATTATTATGTCCATATCCTAACTTAACATTTTTTCAAAATATTTTTATTTTTTTGACTATTTTACTCTACCTTATCAAAACCAAAAAATGCTACAACAGGCCACATCACACATGTTAATTGAAAGCTAACTCAAGCAACTATGAGACTGAATTTGAATTAACATCTTTGACTAAGGCACAAGTTAAAAAAACCATTCCTTGCTACATTTTGAACATGAGATGAAGGATCTTGTTTGATGCATTATTTCTTGGGATGGGAGGTGTGGTAGAGACTTGGTGAGATCTTCATAGGATAAGAAAAGTACACAATTTAGATTTTGAGGAGATTTTATATGATGGACTGAAAGTCCATGGATACACCCATAGAGACAAATCTGAAGAAGTTGAGTGATTCCACTTCAGATTTAGATTTGGTGAATCCCACAATGTACATGAAGTTTATTGCATCCTTGATGTACTTGGTTAACACTAGGCCAAATATTTGTTTTGCAGTGAACACCCTGAGCTACTTTAGGGTTGAGCTGAGACATGTACATTGGGTTGTATCGAAGCATGTGTTGAGGTACCTACATGGTATAATTGGATATGGTATAAGATATGTCTCTGGTGGTGAAGTGAAGCTACAGGGATATACTGATTCTGATTAGGTTGAGAGTGCAGTGGACAGGAAGAGCACGTTGGGGTGATACCTTAACTTGGGATCAATCATGATATCCTGGTTTAGTAGGAAGAAAAATTATGTCACACTCAGTACAACAGAAGCAGAGTATATCATAGTAATTTCCACAAGTCAAGAAGTAGTGTAGCTTCAAAAGTTGCTTGCAAGGCTCTTTGATCAGGTGCTAGAGATGACCTTGATATATTGTGATAATCAAAGTTGTGTCAAGCTTTTGGAGAATCTATTTTTTCACGACAGGTCAAATGACATTGCGATCATATATCACTTCATTCGAGACATTGAACATAAGGGAGCAGTGAATCTCTAGTATATATCCACAAACGAGTAGATTGCAGACATTCCCACCAAGACTTTTCCTAGGGGGAAGTTTGTATACTTTAGAGACAAGCTTGGCATGATGCATAACGTCTCCCTTGCTGAGAGGGAGTGTTGATCTTTTTATAGAATCAGGCAAACATTCTCCCATGGGGTCATGTTGATTTGTCTAGGGAAGAATGATACATTCACCCATGGGGCCATGCTCATTTGGTTAGGGGTGAATGGTCCAGGGGAATTCTTTCTTGTATGAGGCCATGCTGATTTCGCTAGGGGATATTGGCGCACGATGCTCACATTGTGCTCCGGGATGGAGTGATCTATTTTTTATAGAGTGGGTTTGAATTATTTATTGATTGGGGTTTTTCACCCAACTGTGAGGAAAAATATTCTAGTCTAATGTGGATTTGTGATGTAGGCTCCATTAGGGAAGGGGTTTCTTGTGATGAGGAGCTACCTTAATGGTTCTACACTAAACATTAGAGCTCTATATAAATAGACAAGCATGTGAGAGGAAAATAATCAACATAGCAAGCTCAATTGATCTTTTATAGCAGAGGAGAAATTTTCAGCTAAGGAGAAACCTATTTTGGAGAATCTTCTTCATCATTGTTTTCGTTCTTCTTGAGGTTGCATGTTTGAACAAGTTGACTGAATTTGACTAAGAGTTGACTAAGCTATCTTGACCAAATATGACTGAGAGTTGATTGAGCTATTTGAGTGAGTTTTGGAGGTCATATGTGTGGGTTTGATCACAACCACATGTGCAAATTTAACTATAGGTCCGGGTTTACTAGAGGACCAAATCTAACTAGGCTAAGTGGATTGCAAAGTTTGGCAGTTTAACCATCATTTACTTTGCAGTGTTTGACTCGTTTGACCAGCATTGACCAACAAATGTTTGGCCAGGTATGACTAGTATTTCCCTTGTATATTGGCACTAAATTTCTAGGCAATTTTATTTTTTATTTTTTTTAAGCCTTGCTAAAAGACAATTTCTCCTCAAGAAAAGATTGTTGGGGTTTTCTCCCAATGGTCTGTATTGTGCATGGTTGTCTTTCTCTGATCTTTATTGTTTCTGCTGCGTTTATTGTTGAGATTCTATGTGTGTAAATATTCAATAGTATGAGTGGCATTAGAAATGTTGGTTGAGAATAATTAGGAAATAATTATTAGAACAAGAAATTGTATTTTGCTGCACTTGCCATAGAATTTCAACAAAAAGAATATTAATAAAGTGAAGGAGTTTTTAAAATTAAAATACCAATATATATATATATATATAAATATATATTATAAGGTGGGTGGTGAGGGAGTATATAATGGTGGGTGTGGAGGAGAGTAGAAAATTCCCTTACTAATTCTTCTTTTTTAAGAAAATGAAGCATCTCACAAAAAAAATAAGGTATATATATTCCTACTCTTTCTTACTATATAAAAAATTCAATAAACCACTAAAATTTCTGAATAAATAATGTAAAATAAATCATTAAAGTCTTTCCATAAATAATGAAACTTACCAAAAATTTCATAATAAAATAATTTAAAAATAAAATAAATCTTAATTCCAAATTATATTTAAAATTTAGGAAAAAAAATATATTTAACACTATACCATAAAATTACTAAATAAACCTTATCCTCACTTAAAATAACCGATGCATTTACAGTTGTTGAAAGTCTTTAATCTTTTAAAGTGGTTGTTTTTGGTAGTCATTTTTCCTTGCATTCTGTATATTAAATGTGCTTTAATTGAGTAAGTTTTTAATATATTTTAGTATATTGAATAATTTTTTAATATTTTTAGTATGTTGGAAGTCTTTAATCTTCTAAAATGGTTGTTTTTGGTAGTTAATTTTTGCTTCCATTCTGTATATTAAATGTGCTTTAATTAAGTAAGTTTTTAATGTATTTTAGTATATTAAATTAAATGTAACACGAGTATAAAATTACTATAAAACGCATTAGTTGTGTGGAAGATTAAATTCACATTATATTAATATGATGACTGTATAGAAATTTATTTAAACATTTAGAATACGATATAAATGATTATTGTTTTTCATAAAGTTTTATTGTTTTATGACTCTTGGAATTTTATAGGATGGGTTTTGAATTCAAAAACTCAAATATGTTAGGGAAGTTGCAAACTTTATTGTTTAAGTTGAGAACTCAAATAAAAAGTCTATGGGGTTTATAGTGAAGAGTTTAAATCCAAATTCTATTTTGTACAACTTATAGCATTTTTTGTTCATATTTTTTATTAATGATGATTATGTTAAAACATAAAAACTTATTTTTTTCTCAATGAGTTTTGCATGTTATAATAATTGTGTTGAAAACCAATATAAGTGAATACTTAAAAAAATTAAATTCTCATTGAATTATGAGAATGATTACATAAACACCAATAAAAATTGAATGAGAAAAAAATACTTAAAATACATTTTATTAATTAATTATTTATAATTATTATCATTATTCATTATCATTATCACACATATGTTATTGAATTTTCCTCCTCACTTGTAAACTCATTTGGAGCAACAGTCCACGGGAACTATTGGAAAATGGTAAGATGAGACTTTTCTTTATTATTATTTTTTAAATAAAAAATCTAATTTAATTTAATTTTTAGTTTGTAATTTTTTATTTTTATAAAATTAGCATATTTAAATTTTAAATTGAATTTAATATTCGTAAATGTTTAAAGTTTTGTTTTTATTTATTTTAATTATATTTTCATCGTTTATGGGGTTTGAGATTGAGGGTGAATAGGTGCATTGTTAAGGCACTCTCTATTAAAGGGTAGAAAATTGCTCTTTAATTTTTAAATTTAATAATGTTTATTGGGATTAATAATAAACGTGATAACGTGTTCTATTAATACACTCTATGGTGTAAAACTTATTGGTTGAGAAAATACAATCATGGTAAGGGCTAGTGTAGTCCATGAAGGGTGTCATCCATGGGTGATTGTGAGGGCTTGGATGCTCTCTCGATGATTTTAATGGCTATGGCTTAGATGTATGTGAGTGGCTTCTACAGGTTAAACATACCAATCATCCCTTGACACACATAACTTAATATGAACACAAGTACTTTAATAAATGTGATTGTATTAATATAAACCCATATTATGAACCCAAATACTATAAACCCTAACTATAAACTATAATAAAAACTTTAATATTATAAACTCAAATATAATTAACTTAATAAACTTTAATCACAAACCATAATATTATTATAATGGCAACTCTTATTCTTAATGACAAAAATAGATTTAGCAGCATCAAAAACACTTAAAATAAAATTTTGAAGCTAGAATTATAACCTAGATTTCCCAAAATTTCTATCTGATTTTTAGCAAAATCATGCCAAAATTTCTATCTGAATTTCCACTAATTTTAGGCCAAAATTGTGGTGAGACTACTCTGCCTTGAAACTCCACAGTTTTTGACCACGCCATGGTCTTTATAGTTCTAATCCTTCATCAGGCTTCAGCTCTAGTTGCCCTCAACAAATTGTACTGCTTTTAATGCTCTTTCCAGCCACTCTTCCACAATCCTATACTCCAATCTCATATTCAATATTTGAAGTGTCTAACATTTACAATTTGTTTATGTTATTATTATTATCATCTAATTTTAAGGTCACAGTCAAGTTAACACTAAATTGATGTATGAGACCTTCTTGTTTGTGGCACAAAGACCCACTTCAAGGCAGTGATTTATCTACTAAATTTACCAAAGAGAAAACACATGCTCTTAACTATTAAGCTCACTTAACAATACATATTCCAAACTTTGTATGTAATTTTAACAGTTATATTGGTAACGCATTGGCAGATAACCAAATGATGGTATTTGAATACGTTGCCAATGGGACCTTGTTTAGTCGTCTGCACGAGAACCAGGGTGTCGCAGGTCCACTGTGTTGGCTTTCTCGTAAGAAGAGAGCAGAACCACTGTCTTGGGCTTCTCGTAAGAAGATAGCGCGTCAGGTTGCTGAGGCATTGAGACATCTTCATGAACAAGCAAATCCCCCCATAATTCACCGTGATGTTAAGTCTAAAAATGTGTTGCTGGAGAAAGATTTATCTGCTAAATTGGCTGATTTTGGGATGGCAAAGTTGGGCCCAAGAAACAACCGATCTACAGACACCACACCTCGTGGGACTTTTGGTTACATGGATCCGCAATGCGTGAGTGAACACAGCTGTTCGACTAAGAGTGATGTGTATAGCTTCGGTGTGCTATTGCTGGAACTTATAACAGGCAAAAAAGCACTAATTGGAACAGAGGCTCTGGTAACTCGCACTCGCACAGAGCGTTTGAGTAGACACACGAAGGACATCATCAAAATTGTTGATCAAAGTTTGCTCCGCCGCAATAACAGGAAAGAACTGGTGGAAATGATCAGAATTGCTAATCGCTGCATACTAGGAAAGAGGGAGGAGAGACCACAATGACAGAGGTCGTGAATATGATGGATATAATTGGAAATGCATAATTTTATTGTTGTTTAGAGAATTTTTCGCGAAATCAAATGATTATTTATGTGATTTTGTCTAAAATCCTTTAAACAATATTATGGATCACAGAAGTCTAAATTTCTTAATAATTTTATTGTTATTCAATCAACAATAAAATTAATTATTTGTTAATACTGACTCATGAATATGATACAATTTGAAAATATAGGCTTTGACCTATGAAGTAAACATATCCAGACATAGCATTACTGTATTTTGAAATTTTTATGGACATATTCAGAAATAACATTAATATATTTCTGATTTTTATTTATGTTTTTGCATTACTTCGCTTTCGGCATAGGCTAGTTTTTCGAATTAGATTTATTTTGAACGTGATTTATGTTTACCATTTACTGTGGTGTCAGTTGAACACAAATGAGGATAGACTTTTGAACCTAAACTATTTTGTATAGGTTAAGATTTTATTTTGAGCAGGTAAAATTTCACGACCTGTGAAATGGGACTGAATAATCATGTGATTTGTTTTTGTTTTGGGTATACATTAGGATATGAAGTGTTTATATATATAATAAATCTGAAAAATCTTTATAGGCTTATGTTTAAATATATTGAAAAAATTTCAAAGATTGAATAATCATGTGATTTGTTTTTGTTTTGGGTATACATTAGGATATGAAGTGTTTATATATATAATAAATCTGAAAAATCTTTATAGGCTTATGTTTAAATATATTGAAAAAATTTCAAAGATTGTTTTAAAGGAATGTTCGAAACGTTAGAACATTAAAATTTTGGAGGAATGTGATATATAGATGGCAATGTTTTTTTGTCTTTGTTTATTTGTGAAATGGGAAGAGATATTTATGTGTTTCGTTGTTTCTTAATTTTTGTTCATTGCTGAAATGGAATAGAAAGAGTGTTTTTCTCTTCTTTAGTGTGGAATTAATGTGTAGTTATTGAATTCTTTTTCCTTATTCTCTTCTCAAATGTGAGGAAATGCGAAATACTACCTAAGTGTTTTTTTCTTTGTTACTTTTATGTTTATGAGTGAAATGAAAATTGATAGCTCCCTGCTTTGTTCTAACTTATTCGTCTCAGCTCACATTGAAATCAAAATGGATAACCATGTGATTTGTTCTTCCTTATTAATCTTTACTTACTATGGATTCTTCCTTATTTTTGCTATGTGCTTTGCTTTACCCTAATCCATGCTCAATAAAATGTGATTTATACATCACAATGCACTTTTCTCTTCCTTAGTCTTTGCTTATTAGTGAAATGGAAATGGATATATATGTGCATTGTTCTTTCTTAATCTTTGTTTATTGCTGAAATGGAAATGGATAGCTATGTGTTTTTCTCTTCTTTAGTATGGAAATAATGGATAGTTACTGCATTATTCTTCCTTAGTCTCTCCTCATTTGTGAAATGAAAAGGAAAATGCTACCTATGTGCTTTGTTCTTCCTTACTCTTATGCTTATGGCTGAAATGGAAATTCATAGATACCTGATTTGTTCTAATTTATTAGTCTCAACTCACACTAAAATGGAAATTGATAGCTATGTGATTTGTTCTTGCTTACTAGTCTCTACTTAATCTATGTTCTTCCTTATTTGTTCTCTTAGTATTACCTAATATCTATTGGGTATCTATGTTCTTTGTTGTACGATAATCCATGTTCCTCAATTAAATGTGATTTATAGAGGAAATGTGATTTTCTCTTCCTTAGTCTTTGCTTATTAGTGAAATGGAAATGGTTAGCTATGTGTTTTTCTCTTCTTCAGTGTGGAATTAATGGATAGTTATTGCTTTCTTCTTCCTTAGTCTCTCCCCTTTTGTGACATGAAATGGAAAATGCTACCTATGTGCTTTCTTCTTCCTTAGTCTCTCCCCTTTTGTGACATGAAATGGAAAATGCTACCTATGTGCTTTCTTCTTCCTTAGTCTCTCCCCTTTTGTCACATGAAATGGAAAATGCTACTTATGTGCTTTCTTCTTCCCTAGCCTCTCCCCTTTTGTGACATGAAATGGAAAATGCTACCTATGTGCTTTCTTCTTCCTTAGTCTCTCCCCTTTTGTCACATGAAATGGAAAATGCTACCTATGTGCTTTCTTCTTCGTTAGTCTCTCCCCTTTTGTGACATAAAATGGAAAATGCTACCTATGTGCTTTCTTCTTCCCTAGTCTCTCCCCTTTTGTGAAATGAAATGGAAAATGCTACCTATGTGCTTTCTTCTTCCTTACTCTTATGTTTATGAGTGAATTGTATATCTATAGCTGCCTATGTTGTTCTAACTTATGAGTCTCATCTCGCACTAAAATCGAAGTAGATAGCTCTATGATTTATCCTTCCTTATTAGTCTCTAATTAATCTTTCTTCTTCCTTATTTGTGCTATATTGTTGCTTAGTCTTTGTTGGATAGCTATGTGCTTTTCTTTACCCTAATCCATACTCCTCAATTAAATGTGATTGATAGATGGAAATGTGATTTTATCTTCCTTAGTCTTTTCTTATTAGTGAAGTGGAAATGAATATTATGTTCTTTGTTCTTCCTTAATATTTTCTCATTGCTTAATGGAAATTGATAGCTAAGTGTTTTTCTCTTCTCTAGTGTAGAATTAATGGAGAGTTATTTCTTTATTCTTCCACAACACTTGACTATCCATGTGTGTTTTTTGCATGAACAACTTATGTTCCCATGTAGCTTCTTCCATTGGTAGGTTCTCCCATTTGATGAGGTACTCAGTAATTGCTTTATTTCTTAGCTGCTTAGTTTTGTTTCCAAGATTGTTTTTGGTTCTAGTATTATTTTTCCTTCTTCATTAATCTTTGGTAGAATAGCTTGGACTAGGATCTTATCATATATTTCCTTAAAGAATAATAATTTGGTGCTAATTTATTTTCCTTCTTTTGTTTCTCGAGGGGGATTTTTTTATATGGTTGTAGTCTCACAAATAGTCAATACCCCACTTCAAATTCATTTTCACTGTAAGGCTGATCCACTTGTTGTTTCATCCTATTTTGTGTAATAACCAAGTTGTCCTTCAATAGTTTGAGAACATCTTGTTGGTGATTTGCTTTTGTTTTGTCGATACATGATCATATGAAGAGTTACAAAACTCATATTGGTAATCAATGCATTAGTATTATATTATAAATTAAATTAAATTACAAGATATATATATAGTATATATATAATAATATATAATAATATATATGATATATATTATATTATATGAATTAGAGTTATTTTAAAAAATATTGAACAAATTTGCAAAATCTCCTTACAATAATGTTGGAATTTTTAGAACATTAAATCTTTGGAGCAAGAATTTCCATTGACAATATTAGATGATATTGATAAAGGTTACAATGATAAAAGACATACCTAGATACAATTCAATTACAATAAAGATAAACACTGTAAAATAAGAGGAAGGGGGAGAATCGATAGAGTTAAAAGACGAAGGCGGTCAAGATGCTCACGATCTATCCGTGAGGCTACTTGCCGTTGAGAGGAATGCAATGGAATATACTAGCTATGTTTTTCCTTTACTGCTACTTTACTAGTTACCCACTTTGTTCTAATTTATCAGTCATATCTGAAGTGTAAATGAATAGCTATGTGATTTGTTCTTCCTTATTAGTTTCTATTTAATCTATGTTATTCCTTATTTTTGTTTTTGTTAATGTTTAATTTCTATGGGATAGTTATGTGCTTTGCTTTACCTAATCCATCCATGCTCTTAAATTGAATGTGATTTATAAATGTTAATATGTTTTTTTTTTTTGTTTTGTTTATAGTCTTTGCTTATTAGTGAAATGGAAATGGATATCTATGTGCTTTGTTCTTTTTTAATCTTTGCTCATTGGTCAAATGAAAATGGATAACTATGTGCTTTGCTTTTCTTTAGTGTGGAATCAATTGATAGTTATTGCTTTCTTCTTCCTTAATCTCTCCTCAGTTGTGACATGAAATGGAAAATGATCTCTATGTTTACGAGTGAAATGGAAATTGATAGCTACCTACTTTGTTCTAACTTATTAGTCCAATCTCACATTGAAGTGGAAATGGATAGCTATATGACTTGTTCTTCCTTATTAGTCTCTACATAATCTCTTTTCTTCTTTATTTGTGCTTTGTTATTACTTAATCTCTGTTGGATAGCTATGTAATTTGCTTTACCCTATTTCGTGCTCCTCAATTAAATGTGATTTATAGATGACAATGCTCTTTTCTATTGCTTAGTCTTTTCTTCCTAGTGAAATGGAAATGGATATCTATGTGCTTTGTTCTTTCTTAATCCTTTTTCATTGGTGAAATGGAAATGGATAGCTATGTGTTTTTCTCTTCTTTAGAAGGGAATTGTTGGATAGTTATTACATTCTTATTCCTTAGTCTCTCCTCATTTGTGACATGAAATGAAAAATGCTAAATATGTGCTTTGTTCATCCTTATTCTTATGCTTATGGGTGAAATGGAAATTGATAGATATTAGATTTTTTTCTAACTTATTAGTCTCAACTCACACTGAAATGGAAGTGGATAGCTATGTGATTTGTTCTTCCTTATTAGTCTCTACTTAATCTATGTTCTTCCTAGTTGTTCTCTTATTATTACTTAATCTCGGTTGGATATCTATGTTCCTTGTTGTACCTTAATCCATGCTCCTCAATTAAATGTAATTTATAAATGGCAATGTGATTTTCTCTTCCTTAATCTTTTCTTATTAGTGAAATGGAAATGGATAACTATGTTCTTTTCTCTTCTTTAGTGTGGAATTAATGGATAGTTATTTCTTTCTTCTCCCTTAGTCTCTCCTCTTTTGTGACATGAAATGGAAAATGCTACCTATGTGATTTCTTCTTCCTTACTTTTTTTTATGTAAGCTTGTAGATCCTTTTTCTATTAATATTTTCTGAAAATAAGTATATCTTTAACAAAAATTGCAGGTGGCCTCAACCTGCCTGCAGGAAACCAGGTTTGTTGGCCACCTATTTGCATCGAATGCTGTTCAAAATTTAAAGAGAGTTTTCATGACCATCCAGGCTACATTGGCAGTTTTATCTACTATAAAATTTAAATTAAAACAGTAAATGCTAGCCGACATATAAACACAATTCTAATTGAAGACCTGCTTCATTCATCTAATGAGTCCACTGGGGCTAGGGCTCTCGCGCTAGATCCCGGGATTTTGCTTCTCTTCATGTCCTGTATGCTTTGTTCAATCTTGTTCACTATGAGGTTGTTTCGGTACAATTACATCTGGAAAACTACAATCTCCCCGTGCAGATCCTTCATACTAGGCTCAACTGTTATGGCCTCCTCCGATTCCTCTCACTCTTTATATGATTTCATTGCTTGGGCCACGATATTCTTCATAACCCAATATTGTTGAATTGTTTGCTAGAACAATGTTTGACGTCCTCTAGTATTCCCAGGGTCTTTAACCATGATTTCCCATTCTTCTGCCTCGATTTCTTGATTTGCTATACTATCGTTTAGCTCCCTCTCCCACTCAGATATTTGTGCTTTCACCTTCGGCAATGTGCCAACCACGTACACATTTATCAGGTTCTTCATATTCTCTTTCCCATTCTTCCTTCGTCTTTTACTTAGTCCTCTGCTGGAGGTTGCTTCCAACTCTTTCATATTTTTTCCTTTTTTCTCGGGCAGCTCACCTGTTCTGGGCTGCTCCCCTGTTCCTGGGTTAGAGCACTATATGAGTTCCAATACTTTGGGATTTGTTGCACTCTGGTAGTTATATTACCTAAAACATAAACTAGTGAAAATTCCTTATAAGTCAGAATTATTTTGAATAGAGTACACATAGGCTTCTCCGGCCTAAGCTTTTCTAATCACTCTCGGCTTGGAGAATTGTAGTGGTCCTCTTTAACACCCGAATTCCCCCCTTCCTTCTTAGGGAAATTGAGGCTTCTGTCCTCCACTTTGCTACAATGGTTCTTTGTTGAATTCTGAAGAACCCAATATCCCAATTCCCACGGGGTCTCTCTGTTTCTCCTCCCTACTGAAGTTTCTTCCCCCCTGTTTATTGCCACCCTAACGAACGAGATAATGCTTTTTAGAATGAAAAATTATGCAGGCATCCCTATTCTGGGTCCCATTAAAAGGGCGAGACCAGGATTTTCTCCTTGTTGTGTCCCTATCCCAGTTGCTACCCATAATACAACCTTTGAACCCGTGACCTTTAGCCAAATCTGTGCTTGGCTTGAGTCAGACAATACGCAGCCTTGCTGTCAGGTCCAAGAAGGCAACTGATCCCCCACCCATGACAATAACTCCTTCCCTCCCAGGCCACAGACTCCACCATACCAGTGCGACAGGTTTCATTCTACCTCCATTGTGAAAACCACAAAGGATGTCCCAGCGGGCCACAATCCCTCGGGACCTTTCTACCTAGAGACCCATTACAGAGTTCCTGAACCTACTCACCCCGATGAAATTCCAGGCAAAATCACTCTAGGTTAACGGGATAGAGCCCCGGAAGAAACAAGGCTCTACTCTTGCTGAGTCCTGAATTACCATAGTCGTAAACCAATAATCCTCTGTAGAAATCATTTTTGCCAGGCAGTCTAGAATGGGAGTCGAGATAACATACCAAATATTTCCGACGAAACCTGGTTGCAGCTCGATGTCCTCCATCTCACTTCCACCACCTTCTGCAACACGTCCTACCTTCACACTGTGCATGCAAATGCCTCCTCTTCTAACTGTATTACCTTTTTGTTTCTCTGTCGAGTTGCCTCGCTTTCCATCGGAAGGACACTCCACGCATCTTCGTCCTCCTTTTGCTGCCCATTCCCTTGTTTGGTTTACTTGGGATGGGGTTTCCTTGACACTTTTATAATTTCCTTTCATAACTCCACTCTTACCACCGACTGCTCCTGCCGTGGGCTTACTCCTTCCGCCTTGCCACTTGCCATCTGCTCTTACCTTCCCGCTCCTACACTTGACACCAGTTTGAAATCTCTCACCTCCGCTCTCCTCCACATTTTCCTTAGCCCTATACTTCCTGTTGCCTCAATGCCCTATACTGCTTGTTGCCCCAATGCCCTATAGTGCCTGCTGCCCCACCTGCACTCATGGCCTCACACCATCCACTTCCACCTCTGCCTTTCAAGCCAGCTGGGTGTCTACTCTCACCTTGTCTCCCCATGCCCTATGGCCCACCTCATCTACCATCAACGCTTTGTACCTACCGCACCTTGATTGGGGGGGTTCTTCCTTACTCTTATGTTTATGAGTGAAATGAAAATTGATAGCTACCTACGTTGTTCTAACTTATGAGTCTCATCTCACACTGAAATCGAAGTGGATAGCTATATGATTTGTTCTTCCTTACTAGTATCTACTTAATCTCTATTCTATCTTATTTGTGTTATGTTATTGCTTAGTCTTTGTTGGATAGTTATGTGCTTTACTTTACCCTAATCCATGCTCCTGAATTAAATATGATTGATAGATGGCAATGTGATTTTCTCTTCCTTAGTCTTTGCTTATCACTGAAGTGGAAATGGATATCTATGTGCTTTGTTCTTCCTTAATCTTTGCTCATTGCTGAACGAAAATGGATAGCTAAATGTTTTTCCGTTCTTTAGTGTGGAATTAATGGATAGTTATTGCTTTATTCTTCCCCAGCACTTGAATATCCATGCATGTTTTGGCATGAACAACTTATCTTCCCATGTAGCTTCTTCAATTGGTAGGTTTTTCTATTTTATGAGGTACTCAATAATTGCTCGGTTTCTTAGCTTCTTAGTCTTGTTTCCAAAATTATTTTTGGTTCTAGTACTATTTTTCCTTATTCATTAATCTTTGGTAGAATAACTTGGACTAGGATCTTATCATAGATTTCCTTAAAGAATAATAATTTAGTACTAAAATATTTTCCTTCTTTTGTTTCTTGAGGGGCATCTGTTTATATGGTTGTAGTCTCAAAAATAGCCAACCCCCCACTTCAAATTCCCTTTTCATTGTGAGGATGATCTACTTTTTGTTTCATCCTATTTTGTGAGACAACCAAGTTTTCCTTCAATAGTTTGAGAACATTTTTTTGGTGTTGTATGTGGCTCCCTACTTTTGAGTTCTTTATATTCCTTTTCAATGTCGATGAGATGACTGGAGGATGATATCCATAAAGGTTCATAAATGGTGACACCTCTCGTTTTATCATATGCAAAAAAAAATAGATATCCTTCTAAAAAATTATTCACAATTTCAGTTTTCTCATCATAATGAGGGTGATAAGATGAGTTGTTACTAAAATGAGTATCCAAACAAGGAAATAATTATGTCCAAATATTTCTAGTGAAAATTGAATCTCTTTCACTTACAATAATCTTCGGTATTCCATGTAGCATTTGTACTCTTTCCATGAAGAGTTATGAAACTCATATCTTGTAATCAATGTATTAGTATTATATATATATATATATATATATATATATATATTATATATATATATTTGAATTAGAGTTACTTTTAAAAATATTGAACAAATCTGAAAAATCCCCTTAAAATAATGTTGGAAATTTTAGAACATTAAAACTTTGGGTGAGAATTTTCCAATGACAATATATATGATATTGATAAAGTTTCTGATGATAAAAGACTCGCCCAGATACAATTCAATTACAATAAAGATAATCACTCTGTAAAATAAGAGGAAGAGGGAGAATCACTGGAGTTAAAAGACGAAGGTGGTCAAGATGCTCACGATCTATCCGTGAGCATACTTGCGGTAGAGAGGAATGCAATGGAATATGCTAGCTATGTTTTCTTTTTACTATTACTTTACTCTTATGGAAAAATAATGTAAACTTTGAAACGGGAACTATAAATTCAAAACGGGAACTCTGGCCAAAAAAACCCAAAAAAACATCAAAAACAGTGCTAAAAATGAAAAGTGTTGATGCTGGAATGACACCCTTTTTTTTTCTTTTTTATAATTCTTGGGTAAATTTTCAACATGTTTTTAAAAATGGCAGCGAAAACCAATTTTTGCACAAAAATTATCCAAAAAACACCCTCAAAACAAATAGTGTTAATTCTGGAAGAACACTTTTTTTTTT